>VMDR010007086.1:0-42210 GCA_007922815.1 Macrotus californicus | reverse complement strand
TGTCCTTTCATCCACTTTTCATATAACATAGCTGGCTTACTTTAATTTTACCACTGAGAGTTTTCAAAGAGAAGAGACAAGGGGACAGACAGACTAACCCTCAGACAGCTAGCTCTAAATCTGGAAAGAAGTGGGTTCTCAACTGATCTCTCCCCAAAGCAATTTTGGGCTTAATGCAGTTTTGCATGCGTTATTTACTTATTTTGTAGTTTGTTACTTTTAATTTGAAATGCCAGATCTACACTTCATTTGCCTTTGAGGAATCAAACACTTATGGGAATTTTGGAATTTTTCGATTTACAATGGAAAGGTTTCACTCTAGTTGACAAAAACTTGTGGATGGCACAAATTTAGACACGTGACTCACTGGTATCTTCCTGTTGGTTTGAAATGAGAGTTTCGGATGTGGTCAGCAGTGACAGATACAGATGTGCAAAAGGTTCTCAGCCACGTAGAATATCTTTGAGAACAACCTCCTTGTGGCAGAGATAATGGGCTGGGCTTTGTCAGAACAGCCGAGCTGTATTTCTCACCTGTGTAGATGAGCAGACATGTCAGCGAACAGATCAGTTCCAGGGCCAGGATGGCCAGGATGAGGTCAAGATACAGCCTGCTGGCCTCGGGGAAGGAATGCTGTATGCACAGTATGAGGAGAAGTGCTGTGTTGCCTGAGAAGAAGGAATGTCCAGGGCGTTAGCCACACCCCAGTGATGCCCTGAGGCCGCGCACGTACCCAGAGCCTTTTAGAGATAGCAGTGAAGGAAGTTAAAGGATAAAAACCAAAAAAACTGCTCATCTTTTGAGAGGAATAAAAACTAAAACAAAACATCAAAGAGTTAACGATGTCTCATAAATATATGACTCTGGACTTCCTTAAAAACTAAGGAATGATTTTTTGCTTTATAGAATTATTAACAATGACATTCCTTTGGGTCCTTTGTGCATTTAAAAAATGCAGTGGTTTTGAGAAGTTTGTGGTATTCCAGTTCTTCCGGATCTGCCACTTTTATGAACTAAAGCCATTAACTCACCAACCTCGGACCCCTTCTCTTTAAATCTGGGGAAATAATACTTGTCACACAAACCCTGCTGTAGGAGGAAATGAACTGGCAATGCCTAAGTAGGCGTTCAACAAATAGTACGTACTCAATAAATGGTAGGTACCATTATTACAATAATTCTGGTTTTATGGAACCCATTCCAATTCCAGGCACATGCCATATAGTCCCTCCTTCAGGCAAGTCCCCATGGCTGACTTACAGGCTCAGGCCTCACCACAGCGAGACCCAGCCTCTTCTCACTCGCTGGGCAATAAATAAGTGATAGAATTTAAAAGTGTATTTGGATCTGAGGAAGGAGGACACGCAAATTAGATAAATATTTTCAATTTATTTGGAAGAAAAGGAAAGTCCCACCTCCACAAAATAAATATATTTTCCTCTCTCTAGAGAATAACAAAAAGTATCAGAATGAGGCTAATCAATATCCAGCAATCTATCACATGTGATTAAAAATATGGTTATACTCTTCTGATTAGCTGGAGGTTCTATGATTTACTTTTTTTTTCTTCAAATAAGAAAAAAATATACTTAAGAAAAATAGAAACAAGGTAAATACCTGCCCCAATCTCTTTGATTTTCTGGGTCCTTGTATGAGCCACATACAAGTGATGCCATCTGTGATTAAACTAAGGGTCCAATTGTTTAGAAACAGATTATTATTAAGGGTCACATGTTTAACAAGAATTTGAAAGTCAGAGGAAAGGTAAAGTCAGATACCACTCTTTTGGTGGCCTCAAAAATACGAGTCCTAAAAAAATACTATTCCCAGAAAATCACTTAAGATGGAACAACATTATTTTGGTCATGGAGCATATAAGGTTTTTTAGTAGTTAAATAGATTTCTCCCTATTTCTCCCCATCCTCCACCACCTTACCCCCCCCCTCCCGCCCCCCCGCCCAGAGGAAAGGTGATAGTGACATCTTGTGGCCATGAGACAGTACTACACATCAAAAGTTGAACAAGAAAACCACATTGTTCCTCAGGGAGCAAGCAGTAAATGCCGCCCCCTTCTGGGTGGGTGCAATTCAGCCACCTCCATAAAATGCTGCTTCCTCTGCTATAGCAGGGCCCTCCGTCTTCCACTAAAAACGTCAGTGTGGATGAACTTGCAGTTTGCCCTTAAGGAATGGTACTAACAGAACACAGAAGTAAAATAAAAATTAAATTCTGTAGAGCTGTTTTTTCTGGCGAAAAGTATTCATTTCTAATCTGGTTTCAAAATGTTTAAAGATTTATTCTGGACTCACATTCAAAGATGGTCTTTTAAAATTATAGAAACTTAGGCTAAACTACCTAAAGATGTTCAATTTAATTCCATTAAGCCTTTAAAATGTCTACAACCAAGAGAAGCAGGCTCTCATGCATTCTAAATCCTGCGTGGACTTTCTGATCTTCCCTTCAGAATTTGTTTTTCTTTTTGTTTGGATGATGTATCTTATTATTTAACAATCTCTCTTACTATAAGATGAGTACTGAGCTTCACTTAAAATAAAAGAATTCCCTCTTCTTATCTTATAAGTGTCATACTTACAAAGTATGAATCGGTAGCAGTTATATCTGCTTGAGATGGGTAAGGAAAGGGGTGGGCATTTCTACATTTCAGATAGGAATTCATGGGCACCAGATTCACAATGAAGGGGAACAGAAAATGCCAACTGAAAATATCATATGGGTAATTTTAAGCTGATTATTTTTAAGAAACAGCAGACACAGGAAAATCTCTGAACACCGAGTAGAAGTTACCCATGTGTGAGATTGTCTCCCTCTCTGTACTGGGAAGGGTGACTCATAAATAAATAAGTTAATTAATTTTTTTAAAAAAGGATGATGCTAAATCTCAGGAAACTCGTATCGATGGAGAAGGCACCAACTTACATCTGCTAACAACCTTACCCTTGTTTACTGTGCTTTTCTCGGTAGCCTCCCATAACTGTCCCCCACCCCCAACATTTTCTTTTGTCTTTAGCTGGAGATGGTGGTGGCTTGGGCCACTTTGGGGAATTACTCAGATATCCTGGGTCTCTCTCATGTACACCGGAGGCATACATGTTATTCAACTTGCTTGGTTTTCTCCTGTTAATCTGTCTTTTATTACAAGCGGGGTCTCAGCTCAGAACCTGAAAGGAGGATTGAGGGGAAAAGGATATGTCCTCCCCTACAATAATAAACACAGATTCCAAAGAAAAATTAAGCTTCAAGACATTGAGGTGATCCAAATTTAGTGGCCACAACATATATCATTCTCACAAAAATGACAAAAGCCTACAGTAAGTCCTCACTTAACATGGTAAATAGGCTTCTGTAAATAGACTTTAAGTGAACCAGCATATAAAGAAACCCAGCTGAACACAGGCTATTATTGATCCAAATAAGAGTTAAGTTTCCATGTCACCCCCTCCACATTTCAACAAAACGGTGCTGAATGAAACAACATTATTCAAGGACCTGCCGTATTTGATGATAAAATCAATCATCATGTTTTCTTTCTGCCGTCACTTTTGTTCCTCAGGCACACCAGACAAGCCGAGAGAGACAACTGGGCTTACCCATGGAGTGTATGGTTAATGCAAGTCTTTTAAGATGCCTTGTCGATCGGTAGATGATGTTATAGCCTCGGTGTCTTACTTTGCTGTGGTGATACTGAATGTAGCGTTCGAGAAGGAAGTGCAGAATCCACAAAACGACTTTTCCAAGGATTATGACCGTCTGAACTTTCAGGGGGTTGGTGTAGTTCCCTGGGCACTTGTCCTCATTTGGATTAGGGTAGGAACAAAGCGCACCTGTTAAAAACGCCAAAACCACAAACACCACCTGGTGGAAAGGAAAGCAGTAGCTTTAATATTCATTATTTGCATTTAAGAAACATCGCCATCCCAGCCTATGCTCTTAAACCTATGACTTTTGCTACCCAATTCTTATAAATGAGTTAAAAAATGTTTTTTTACAAACTTTTAAAACAAAATTTGAAGAAAAATTTGCAGATAACTTGGAAAACAAATAAAATCGAAATCACCCCAAATCTGATCTTAACAGATATAGGTACTTAATGTAAGCACGGTTTCTTGTCCACTTCTCTATTACTGGAAAGAGTAAAAATAGTTAATTTAGTGCCTTAAAGGTAGCTAATAAAAATCATGATTTAAAAAAGTGTAAAAAATAAAAAATAAAATGAAAAGTTTATTTCTAGTTTCAGTGTTAACAATAGAAACTATCCAATTACACTGACAAAAATTTAAGAGATGTGTGTCAAAACACAGGCAAACAGACATTCTCATATAATGCTGACTGGCCTGAGAAATGCTGTTGAAGAGTAATTTGGAAATATCTTGACCCAGCTGCCTACCTTAGGACTCTATCCCTCAGAATGAAAAGCACTAGTACCTAGTACACTTGGGTATGAATATTTACTGCAGTATTCTCCATATTTGCAAAACTTGAAAACTGCCCACATATGTGTCCATCCACAGTAGAAGAATGCTTGAATTTAAGTACATTCATCCATATAATAGAATATTATTCAGCAATCAAAGAATTAACTAAATCTCTGTGTATTCGTTTGGATGGATGTCTATGATATGTTAAGATTAAGAAATAAGTTGCAGATTAGTAGCTTGAAGTGTGGTTTCCAAACCAGCAGCACCAGGGACCATGTACAGATGCACATTTTTGGCTCCTCACCCAGAGTGAGTGAGTTCAAATCTCTGGGGTGTGGCAGGGCAATCTGTAGTTCAACAAGCATGCCAGCAAGTCTGATCCATACTGAAGTGTGAGAAACACTGCTGTAGAGCAATAACTAAAGTATTATCCATTTTTTGACAGAAATTGGATAACACTGCAAATATGTCTGCAATAAATTCTTTGAAGTAGACATGAGTGAAAAAGTATGCACATTTTAAGTGCTGATAAATATAATCAAATTGCCCTTCAAAGAGCTCATATATATATATGGGGGTCATATATATATAAATAAATATATATAGAATTCTTTTTCTTTTTAATATCCATGTGTGGTTGCCTCTCACGTGCCCGCTACTGGGGACCTAGCCCACAACCCAGGCATGTGCCCCGAATGGGATTCGAACTAGTGACCCCTTGCTTCATAGGTCAGCACTCAATCCATTGAGCCATACCAGCCAGGGCTATATATAATTTTTTTAAAAGATTTCACTTATTTATTTTTAGAGAGGGGAAGGGAGGGATAAAGGGAGGGAGAGAAACGTTGATGTGTGAGATACATCCATTGGTTGCCTCTCGCACGCCCCCAAGTGGGGACTTGGCCCGCAACCCAGGTGTGTGCCCTGCCTGGGAATCACTCGGCGACCTTTTGGTTCTCAGGCCGGCACAGCCCACTGAGCCACACCAGCCAGGAGGGCAGCTTACATACTTTTTACGAACATCACCTCTAGATGGATCACTTTCTCCCAGCCAACTTACGTGTACTAACAAGAGAAGATTTGCTATGATGACTGTAGGAAGAGGGTGGAATCTGGGTCTAAAATGAGCGTGTAAAGAGTAATGTGGGTGAGGCTGGGTGTCCAGAAGGGGGTCATCTTCGATACTTTGGGTTGGATCCAAGGAACCCTGGGGTGCAGAAAAAAGAAAGCAAGCATTGATGACCACTTCCTGGATTATGTTTCTAAGCCAAATTAGGAAACTATGAAACTTTAGAAAGCATCACACAAGTTAGAGGCAAAAAAACCCCAGCTCTCTACCTAAAGCCAATTTTGAAAATATTCCTTTAGCCTCTAGATAACTAGTATACAAATTGGTGAAAACAACAATTATTAAAACAGGTAGAGGACATCTTAATTCCTTAATCTTCAAGCAAGGTAATCCATAATAAGATGAAAGCAAATAATTTTCTTTAAGCCCTCAACGCTTATATATTGATTTATTTAACATAATTTATATTATTGATGAAACAACCACATATGGTTAGAATTCTTCAACGAGCACAAACCATGCAACAGGTTAACTAGGTGTACTAGAATGAGAGGAAAATGAAGCCTTAATGCGTAAAAGGGAAGCCTGAGAGTAGGATCAGGAGGTGGAGGGTAAGGGCCTGTGACCTTGGGAGGGGTGAAGGTGGGGTGAGACAGCTGTCGGCCACTAGGGTTACATAAGTAACTCAGTGATCTGGGGCGTAACCAGATCTGGGGTGGGTACCTTGATTGCCAGTCTCAGGCCTTCAGTGCTGCTCTGCAATTTTTAAAAAAAGATTTTATTCATTTATTTATTTTTAGAGAGAGGGGAAGGAAGGGAGAAAGAGAGGGAGAGAAACATCAATGTGAGACAGAAACATCAAATGGTTGCCTCCTGCACACGCCCCAACAGGGTACCAAACCCACAAACCAGGCATGTGCCCTGATGAGGACTACACTGGCCACATTTCGCTTTGCAGGACGATGCCCAAACAGCTAAGCCATGCGATGCAGCCAGGGCTGCAATTCTTTAGATTCAATGCCTGGACAGCTTCCTGTTTAGTTTGCCATGACTCATGGTGTGATTCTGATTATTTCCATTCCCTTCAAGACTCCTTTTCTCCTCGCTCTCCCTCAGTCAGCAGATGTCCCAGTTTTCACAGCTCTTCCCTTGGCGAATGTCCACGCAGACTTCCAGGCTCAGGTGGGGCCATTCCCACAGGTGGCCTTCCTGGGAAGCCAACCATCTGGATCATGCCATCCCACCACGTCTTCCCAAGCATTTGGTGCTCTCCTCCTCTGTCATACTATCCTTGTGATGGTCTTCTTCCTTATCTGTCTTCCCCAGTAGACTGTATGAGACCCACTGTCTCCCTACTTCCTATGTCTTTGTAATGCTAGCGCCCAGCACTGACTCATGGTCGACTCTGAACACGTGAGGAATGAATGAATGTTCCAGACCTGTCCTTGCAGTTCCCTAACTCAGGTATGGTATCGTCATCATTGGGAGAGATTGTCAAGAGCTGTAGGGACACTCAACTCTGATCAGGCAGTAAGTGCTGTGGTTAAGGGTAGGCTCCTAAGACATACTGCCTGGGATAAAAACTTATGTTCTCTATAAAACTTGTCCAGCCACGTGTTTTCTTTCTACTTTAAAACTCCTATCAAACATACTACCCTTAATATTAATTTGGAATATTTCTTATGCTGCTTTGTATCGTCTTCCCTGACTCTACTGAAGGGGTTGAGGCCTACAATACGTTTTGTTCTCTCTGTGGCTCATTAGATGTCCAGCAAATACAATGTATTTGATGGCTACACCAAATATACTGCCCAATGGGTCCTACGGGAAATAAGAGCAAAACCATACAAACAGCACCCCATCATTCTCTAACTCACCCCCTGCAAGTGAAAGGTGAAGGGAAGATGCTTCCCGAATCTAAATAATTTCTTCATTTTCAATATGAGTACTACATTACAACCTGTAAAAGACACCCGTTGCTTCATATCTCTTCCCTTTTCTTCTGCAACAATAACTCTATTTCCTTTGGGGACCCACGATCTACCTCTGCATTAAGCCTCAATGGGAACACCTTTTAATACTCTTCACCCTCGTCTGTCCTAGGAGTGGTCATCGAATCACAGAGACCTGTGCAATCCAACTGCCTGTGAGCAGCAGAGCAAAGCGAGGCTATGATCGAGGTAGATTCACTCCTGGGCAGGCCCTGAAAGGACCTGAGCCACCCTTGCTGAGTTCTTTCAGAGGCCTTGGTGTTCATCTAGCCTGTTTCAAATAAATCCCTACCTTCCTTAAATTAGCCAGAGCTGGTCTCGCAGCTTGCACACAATTAACCTTAGCTAAAAAGCCTTTGCCTCTTCTATGTCTGTCACTGAAGTGTCTGGGCCTGACATAGCTGATAATTTTTAGGTTTTTACTGAATGATAGAATTCATATCCACAAAAATACCAAAGCAGGCAACTCGCTCAGGTCAAAAGTGATTTAGCTATGTAGTTGTTGGTGAAACAGATTTCTAGGATTGTGTTCATTCTACAGCTAGAAGCTACGGATCCAAAGAACCCTGAGGTAGCTTAGCATCAACCAAGAAACTACTTTTTCTATGCATTGTCAGTTCATGAATCCCACCCTTAAAAATTTAGAAACAATCAATTAAAAAATACATATGAGTCTCAAATCTACTTCCAGGTTTTAGTTAGTGTTCCATTTTCTCCACTGGGGGGGGGGAAGGGGAAATTTTTAGTCTTATTAGAAATTGATTAGTCTTTATTTAGTCAAGATAATTTAACTAAGGTCGCTATTTACTGAAGGATCTAAGCTCTTGTAGGGCTGGAATTGTGTTTCATGTGTCTTGCCTGATGCACCTCATTCAGTGAATTGGGTCACAGTAATTTTGCTATTAACTTATTAATCCAAATTAGTGGATTAATGTAACTGTCGACTTTGCATTTTGCAAATGCTGTATTTTTATTTTGTGCCCATAGGGCAACCCAGTTAATCCTGGGCACAATACATTTACCTAAAAATATTTTAATATCCTTAAGCAAAGATTTTTGCGATTATGCTATCGCTCTGTACTATATACACTGTAAAATAGGGCACTAGTTTTTAACTAATGTGGTTGTCTCCTAAGAAAGGAGACTTACGAATCCTTTCATTCCTACCATGCCTAGATTCAAAACATCACGGCACTGTTTTTCTCCAGTATTGGTTTCGGGGTGATGATAGCGACAGGTCTGCCCACAGGACGCCGGCGGCTGGCCTGCGTGTTGCAGCCGCTCCAGGGCCAGAGTCCTCTAAAGCCAAGACAGGGGACCCGCAAGGAGGGGAGATTCGCCCCCTGTGCCCTAGGGGCGATAGAGCGGAGCCCACAGCGGCGGGACGCCCAGACACGCCTGGAGCCAGTGCTGTCAGGCCAGGCGCGCATCACGTGAAGCTCTCAGTTCCGGGATCAAAGATGAGCACCGCACCTGGGCTGGGCGCCCGCCTGGACCCCCCTGCACCAGCCCAGCTACCGCTCTGCAGCCCACCCCCGCGGAGACCCGGGAGCCGGTGCACCGCGGACCCCACCCGGCCCTGATGCCTTCTAACACCGCGCAACGAGAAGCCTCGCGCAGGAAGCACCGCCTCCCGCCGTGGCCGCACGGGGTAAGGGTGGCTTCCCAGCACAGTCTCCGCCCAGCGCGCTCAGTACAGGAAGAGGGAGCTTTCAGGGCTAGCTGTCCGCCACGTTTGTAAACTCACGTCCTCCAGCCTGCCCCTCGCCGCCATTTCCCAACGCTTGAGGCCGAAGCCTGGGCCAGCAGGCCTCTCCACCTGTTGCCAGGCGCCGAGGGCCCAGGAAATGTTCCACCTTCAAGGATCTGCCTGCCCCAACTCCAGACACACCCCCTCCTGTGCTCGCCCCGCCTCCTGCCCCCTCGGGCCCCGCCTCCTTACTCCCTATTGGTGGAGGCAGGGGAGGGGCGTACCCTCCCCGAAGGCCGGACCTATGGGCAGCAGCAGCGGCTGGGACCCGGGTCCCGGAGATTCTAGCGTTCCCCGCTCAGGTCCGCTATTGGTCAGAGACGAGCATTAAGGGATGTATTTGAAGTCCAAGAATTTATTTTCGGCCGCTACTTGCTTCTTTTTAAAATGTTAACTTTTTTCGGTCTCCCTCAGCTTTTGTTTGCAGGCATAGCTCCATGCATAAGTAGAACCACCGGCAGAATTTTAGGGTTCCCATTTTTAGCTCAAAACACCAGTGGAGGGACACGAACAGAATAAAGATTCTAATTTCTATGACAGACTTACAGATTTCACCAATGAGCATGAGTAAAGAAACTAAATTAGCAGCCGGTCTCACAGATTTTGCTATTCAGTAGCTCCCTAATCTGGCTCTGATTCAGTTTTAAACAAGTAGGCTTCATCCTCTTTTCAGGAGACTCAGTCTCCTGAGTCTGAGTCTTTCCTTGTATAACAATTCTAGGAGTAATAAGGTTTTACCTTTTTTCAACTTGACCCTTGTATTTCTTTGATAAGTACTTCCCAGTTGCTGGATTATTTAGTGAATGATGTTCGGAAAACCAGCTAGCCATTTGGAAGAAAATAAAGTTGGATCACTCCCACATTCCTTAAGCCAAAAATAAATTCCTAATAGTTCAAAGATTTAAACATAAAAATAAATCAACAGAAGTTCTAGAAAAAATTTAGCATCGTCTGACAGTAAAGACTGTTCATGCAAGACACCAAACCCCAAAGCACTAAAGAAAAAAGTGTAATCAATTTGACTACATAAAAAGTTTGAAACTTTTTCTTGTACACCAATTTACAACAATAAAAAAGTTTGAAATTTCTGCATGAGAAAAAAGGACAACATAAAGTTAAACTCTAAATGCCAAATAACCGGAAGCAATGTGGCTATCCATTATTTGCAGAGTAGTTAAGTAAACTGCAGTATCCATACTAAGAATATTATCCAGCAGTTTAAAAAACTGAGGTAGATCTATCTATGTTGTTGGGGGTGGGGAGCTCTATAATATAGTGTGTTATATAGCAGGTTGCAAAATAATAGTCATGCTATAATTTTATTCATGAAAGTGTACACTTAAGGCAAAAAACAAAGATTTTGATATTTTGATATGCTAATATATGCTATGGAAGTATACAGAACTAGAGAAATTAGGCAAGAAAAAGAAATAAAAGGCATTCAAAGTAGAAAGAAAAAGGTAAAATTATTCACAGAAGACATGGCTTAAAAAAACCTTAAAGAGTGCACAAAAATGGTCTTAGAGCTAATAAAAAAATTAACAGCTAATAAAGAGTTTGGCAATTTTTCAAAAAGCTAAACATAGAATTACCATAAGATCCAGTAATTCCAACCATAGGTATACAAGCAGTGGTGATTGTTGTGTATTATTACAAATGCAATTAATGCTCCTGAATTGTACACTTAAAAACAGTGAACATGGCAAATATAAATATCTTACCACAATAAACACAGTTTTAAAAAAGTTTGGAACATACACAAAAACTGCTTATCGTGTCATTATGAATCACAGCATTATCTTAGCTCTAACTCATACGATAGAGAGCTAATTTCCTTATTACACAAAAAGCATTTCAAATCAATGTTTCAAAAAGCTTTTTAAACAGGCAAATGACAAAAGCAAGTGGTTCACAGAAATAGAAAAGCAAACAGCATAGAAAAAGTGTGTTTAACCTTTCTCACAATTTCAAAAATGCAAGTTAAAACAACAAAAGATGCCATTTTACTTAGATTGACGAAGATGAAAAGTATTAGTTAGATTGTGGGACACATTCATACACTGTTAGAAAAGGTGAGAATTACTGAAACATTTTGAGGACAATTTGGCCAAATCTGTCAAACCTACCAAATCAACATTTGCCCAAGTTTTTAAATACTTGTCCTTTGACTGTAGGACTTATTATTTTTGCAGTTATACTAAAAAAAGTGAGAAAGATATTTGTCTATGAACATTTGTTGCAACATCATTTGCAAAACGTTCTCTTTATTAAGATCAGTAACAATCTAGATACCTATCAATAGCGGACTAGCCAAATAAAATATTGTACCAATGGAAGTTGCCCTTAAAAAGCCTAAGGGTGGACCCATATGCATGAGTCTGTATGTACTGCAGAATAATAGCCGAGTAAAATCTCAGTAAGAGTTTTGTGTTTATGCCTCATCCATGCAACTAAACTTCAGACACTCTAAGGTGTAATCCATCACACACAGCCCAGAGGTGCACATGCAGCGAACAGTCGTTGACTTGAATTCAGTCAAAGAGAAGTGAGGGGAAAGTTATAAAAATAAGATTCTGATGAAAGGTGGGGGTGAGATACATAGAGCAAGAAGAATATGACAAGAGAGGAGATGGGGGAGAGAGGGGAGAAGCAGGAAGAACAGAAAAGAATATTTGTAAACATTGCGGAGAGAGGTATGAGGCCTGAGGGGCATTGGACTGGGCAGTCACACATGCTCTGTGTTAATTAGATCAAGATATGGATAATAAGCCCTGATTGGTGTGGCTCAGTTGGTTGGGTGTCATCCCACAAAGCAAAGGGCGCCCATTTGATTCTTGTCGAGGGCACATGCCTAGGTTGTGGGTTTGTTACCCATTTGAGGCATATACGAGAGGCAACTGATCTGTTTCTCTATCACATCAATGTTTCTCTCCTCTTTTTTCCTCCCTTCCCCTCTCTCTAAAAATACACTTAAAAATTTTTTTAAAGACTTTATTTCTTTATTTTTAGACAGAGGGGAACAGAGAGAGAAAGAGAAGGAGAGTAACATCAATGTGTGGTTGCCTCTCACTCAGCCCCCTACTGGGGACCCAGGCTGCAACCCAGGCCTATGTCCTGACTGCGAATCAAACCCTCAACATTTTGGTTTGCAAGCCAGCACTCAATCCACTGAGCTACACCAGCCAGGACTACACTTAAAATTTTTTAAAAAATGATATGGATAATAAGATGTATGTGAAAGACCAACAGGGCTAGTAGAGGGCACAGGGAAATAAATAGTGTAAGTTGCCGGAGGCAGAGCAGGGGAGGCCCCAAACACACAAACTTTACATCCTGACACGAGTGGCAGACCTGTACCAGGCACTGAGCAAATGGCGACATGGGTGACAGGATCCTCAGTGGGGTCTTCAGCACATTGCCAGGCCGCTCAGAGCAGTGGCTCTCTCATCTGAGCAGATTGCTCATTTGGGTAGGTTTGCTGTGGATATTGCCATAACCTTGCCGGGTTCTCCCCAAATGCCCCTGGGTCTGTGGTAGATTCACTGTCTGAAGTATAAGCTTTAAACCCCAAAGGCAATCAGAGAGTGCCTAAATGGGGAAGGTGGGGATAGGGGGAGGAAGGGGCAACTACTTCTCAGGCCCTTGCTTCATAGAGCACCTCAAGCCTGAAGATAGCAAGCAAAGTGTTTTGCATCAAATTGGTCTGAATTAAAAAGTCTTTTTCAGAATGTCTATAAGACATACTTTCTTTGATCCCAATTTATATGATTTACGTTATCTCTGCCTTCCATTCCAAAATGCTTGGAAGCCGTCTTACTGTTTTGAAGAGTTCTTTCATTCTGAACACCTTTTCCCAAGTCAGCCTGTCCTCCCGCAGGAAACGTGGTGTAGGGCAAAGAGCCTTGGAGCCAGAAAACTCAGCTCAAATTCCGGTTCTACAACTTACTGGTCACCGACCCCCACCCCAACCCAGCCTCACTTTCTTAACTATAAATTGATACCTCTCTCCTAAGATGACCGTAAGTATTAAATCACATATCAAATCCCTACAGGGGACTCGGCACAAATGAAGAACTTGTGAAATTTTAGTTCCTGTTTCCCCCTCCACTCCCCCACCCCCTCTTCTCTAGGCTGTAATCAACTAGAGAGGAGGGGCCAGGTACACACAGTTCTCTCCGTGGGCACCAGCACAGTGCTGCATGTAATTAAGTACTTAATAAATGCTTTTTGATTAAGCTCAGCATCGTCATAGCAGGGGAAAAGCACTTTGCTCAATCATCCTGATTAGATGTTTTTCCTTGGCAGAAATTCAAATGGCACCAATGCTAAATTCAGAGTGTAGTTTTGGAAAATCACATAATGGTACTTCATTTCTCCCAAAGACAGAATGATAATTCCCACACCTGTCTCACAACTTTGCTTCCATGCCGTTGGACAGTCAGATGTCTAGAATTTGAAGGCCTGCTTTTTAGTCAATAACATAAATAGTTCTCTAACAGAGAGGCAAAGGGATTGAGAAGCTAGGGGCTAGTCAGAAAGACTGATGAAGCCATTTGTCACTTGTTACTGCCACCCCACCCCTCCAAAGGAAGAGAGGGTCAGCTGGAGAGATGAGGCTTTCAGAAGGAAGTCAGACGTTAACTGGGATCTCTTTGTCTTCTTCCTTTCACCGAGTTCTGTTGCAATACAAAAAGCCCATTTACACCAAATGTTAGTGAATTCTGTAGAATTTTCTGAGGTTTTGGGCAAGTGTAGGGCTTTCTGTCGTCCTACTGGCTCAGCCCTTTTCCTCTCCTCTGCTTTTCTCTCCTTCTCAGGATAAAAAAAAAAAAAAAAAAGTTTCTCTTTGCTTCAGGCTTGAGCAGACCCTTGATGCCCCACTCTCCTCCCCAAGCAGCTTGTGAAAGTGTCTCTTCCAAATGAACCCCAGGAAATCTCCACTTTGTCTCCTCTTCTGATTTCACTTCCACAACATGCCCCCTACTCTGCACTGGTTGCTCTTCCCTAGGAGCAAACAATGAGGTTTGGGCAGAATGGAGTGTCCATCCCAGTGCTTTTGGGACTGCAAGCTCTCCAGAAGGTTTAAGGAACTGACTTGTTTCACAATAGCTGAACAATTTGGTTTGAAGTTCTCCTAAACCAAAGTTGCATTTGGAGGTGCAGTTCTTATCTAGTCCACTGAGCGGTGCTGTTCCTCTAGTAGTAAGATGGAGAGAGTGGACTAGGAGGTATACTCATTCTTATCAAAGGGGACAAATATTTAGTGTTTCTGGCTAAGTATTTAAAGATAGATATTTGTTTCCTTTTAGTGACATGTATGAAGAGGCTTTTTAGTGGATACTCAATAAGTAGGCTATTATTTTAATAGCATCAGGCATTGTGCTTGGAAGTTGATGTACCTGAATATCTAAAGACAGACTTTTTAAATGTGAGACCTTAACTAATGTGCCTCAAACTAATCACCATCATCATCATCGTCATCATTGCTGAGGTCAGTTTCTTAAGTACTTCATTAGCTGTCGCTGTATACCGGGACACTCCTTCTTTGTACAGGTGGCAGGACCGTGAAGCCAGATAACATAACCAAAACTCTTTAACTGTGAGTTCGAGAAGACACCTTGCGTGTCGTTATTTTTTCATTCTCAAGGAGAGCAGGAAGAGATTGATATTTATTAAATGCCCACTATATGTTAGGTATTAGGTTGCTGTCCTAGAAAATTTCTCTCATTAAATCACATAACCTTATGAGGTAAGTGATATTATGGTCATTTTATAGAAAAGGAAACCAAGGCTCCGATAAGCCAGATGACTTGACCAAAGCCACACAGCCACACCAAGGGGTAAAGTCAAATGTATGTGACATCAAAGTCATCATTTTCACCGTACAGACACACAACGACCACAGCAAAGGAAAATGCAGAATTTCTGATGGGAGACAATGATTTCAGTTTCCTGAAATTATTTTAAAATGGAAAGATTAGGAAACTTGAATATGGTTTCTATGTTGTCTATATGTCAATGTTGCCCCTTCATTATTTTTTTTAAACTATTTGCTTCATTATCACCTTTATAGAACTCTTAGATAATTGACAAATTCAAACTAAATGCAAAGACTATAAATCTGTTTCATTGCAGATTTTGAGTTCCTGTTCATTCTTCTAATTTTCAAGCAGATATCATATTCAAATGGACTCTGTAAATTTTGGGCAGGTTCATCTTTTCTCTAGGGAGAGGTTAAATGACCTTTACATGCTAACATAGACTAAGGATAGAGGAATCATTACTTTTCGTTTTCTGCATGAGGTTGTCTTAAGGTTATTGAGAAAGAGAAGGTTAAGGAGGGAACAGACGTTCTTTCCTACAAGGGGATATGTGTGTTATTAGAGTGTGTCATTCTCCCCCACTGTTTTCATGTTACGTCTGGGCGCCTAAAGGACTTGTGGGTGTTTGATGCATGTTACAGACATCCTTGGTAATTTTGGTGACTATTTCAAGTTGCATATTTCCACTAACTAAATAAGGGTGATGAAATCCATCAGAAGCAAAGCTGATGTAGAATATAGGGATTGCAAATTTTTTTTGTTTTTTGTTTTGCTTCAGAAGTTTCAGAGTTCTATGTTATCTGCCCCAACTAAACCTCAGACTTTGTAAGGTGTAATCCATCACCTACAGCCCAGAATTGAACATGCAACAAATGGTGGTCAAGTTGAACTCAGTCGAAGGGAAATAAGGGGAAATGTGTAAATATAAGATACTAATAGAAGGTGGAGTGGGATAAATACAATCAAGAAGGTCAGGAGGAGAGACATGGGAAGGAGAAGGAGAGGTGAGAAGAATGGTGTCAGGCATATAAGTGAAGCTACTTTGGATTTTCAGTCTCATTCAAGTCCCTGGATGGCTGCCTCCAACACTGCATTGAGAACCACCCCGTCAGGTCCAGCCCAAAAGGCAGAATTGTGAGCAAATGAATAGTTATTTTAAGTCACCAAGTTTTGGGTAGTGAGTTATAATAGCAACAGATAACTGAAACAGAGGTCTGTATGGAGAGTTTGATATTTCATGTATGGCTAACCGATCAAACCGCCTGCAGATAGCATTGTTACAATGAGGAAAAAATTCAAAACAACTACCTGAGGTCCATGAAGACTGGACAAAAGCAGTAAGTTTTTGGAGAAGAGTTCAAAGTTGGAAGAACGGAGTATGGCAGGGTGACTTTTCTGTTTCTTTTCAGCTCTGCCTGAGGGCAGCCCACAGTCACAGCAGGGCACAGAGAAGCTTAAACTAAAATAGAAAGCTCTCTGATTTAGAATAAGCTTGGTTGCAAGTAGAGGAAGCCAGAGCATGAAAAGGGAGTTCCAAGAGGAAAGCTAGAAAAGAGAGCCAAAAATTTAGTGTGTAAACGTTGTTCAAGATGCTAGCTGATGTCTGAAATATGTACACATGATGTCAGATGGCAAGCAGTGAAGCTCAAGATAAAAGAACAGATTCGAGCTGCCACTCTCCACAGGTGACGTAAGGTTTGCATTGAGTCTAATCAAGTTGACTGTGTGCTCAACAGAACTGTCAACATTCTTCAGAGAAATATAATGGAATTGAGTTTCTACAACACAACATCCGCAATATCTGTGGATGACACGATAATTGACCAGGAAAATAAGAGCTGTTCTCAAGGGAAAGGCAATCAATAGAGGTCAGCTATGAGATGACCCACATGTCAGAGTTAAAAGGACTTTAAAGCAGCTATAACAATGATATTCAATGAGAGAAAGGAAAATATGCTCAAAACAGAGATCTGGGCAAGATTTGTAGGTAGAAGAAAATAGGGACAAAAGGGGGACAAATGACAAACACAGACAAGTTCTTCCCTTTTCTCCGTTGGGCTCCTAGAAAACATTCGATCATCCTTTCACCCTTGGCAAGGGTGAATGTCTTGGCAAGGGAGTGTGTTCTTGAAAATGCTTCTATTGATAGAAAAGTTAACATTTCAAGCAGAGAAAAATGGGTCAAATTTGAGTGGGTTGGAAGAAGGAAAAATGCAGAGAAGCAACATGATATGGAATCTGAAGAACGAGACTATACCCTTGTTTAAAAGCGTCAATTGATTGTATAATCTTACGTATATCATTTAATGTTTTTGAGCCTCAGATTTTCTCATTTTCAAATGGGGATACTAGTGACACTTGCTCCAAAGTGTTGCTGAAGAGATCAACTAGATAAATAAAGTGTGTGTGTAGTCTATTTTGTAAAGTGTTGTTTTAGACACGTTAGTTAAGCACAGCTCTAAATTTAGTGCAAGAAACAATAAGTGTTTTTATTCCGAAGAGCGTTTGGGAATAATAAACAATAACATAAAAGGAAAATAAGAGTGGTTCCAACAATGTTTGCTGTTGGACCATTTTGGAGAAAATTCTGCCCCTCCCCCCACCTTTTTGCCAGCTGTAAACCCAATTTAATTTAGCTATTGAGAAATATGGTTAAACTTTAAGTGTATTTTACGAAAAAAACTTGTGGGTTTTTTTGCATGTAAAGAAATCTGAATTTAAAACTTTTTTTGCGGTATTTTTCTCGCATTCTGATCTGGTGCTGTGGTTTTTGCATCTTTATGTACTTCCTGATAAATTTTCAGCCTGTGAAAATATTAGCTGGCTCTCTCCTTTATCCTCATTAAATAACCAATGGCATTCAATGAGCAAAAGGAAGTGAGTTTATTTTAAGCATGAGTTTACCAACTATCTGTTTAATCTGAGAACACATTTCATCCAAGAAATTGCTTTTGGAAAATGGTAAATGTCAAGGTACTCATTGACATTTCTAGAAGGGTGTCTGCTTCTTGAACATGGGGATTATCATGAGGACTGACTATAAAGTAGTATAAATACCTACTTACAAGGTGCTACCCAAGGAGCACTCAGATGCCCTTTTTATTCACTCCAAATTGGAGCAATATGAATGTCTGAAATTTTGCCACTGCAAAATGACATAACATTTTGTCCTTTATTGAAACTAAACTATTTCTAGTGGGAGGATATATAAAACTTCCACCATAATTTGTAGCTCAATAGGAGTGAAATCTTTGCCTGCAAACATGGTAAGGAGGGAAAGAAAAAAATCAAGGTGCTTCTCCTGTAAATTACAGACTCATATTTTTAAATGCCTACTTCATATTGCCACTTCATGTCTAAAGGGCATGCCAAACTTAAAATATCCACACACACACAAAAAAGGACTAAAAAGAACTGGTTTTCTACCCTTCTCCCCATGGACTTCTTCATATTATAAAATAGAAAAACACCTTTCAGCCAGTTTTTCAGGCCAAGAAACTTGGAGATAGCCCACAATAAAGCCATCAGCAAAACCTAATGGTTCCTGTTGTGAAATATATTTTTAAAAACCTATTTGTCCTCTACCTCCTCCCTCGTCCCATTATTACTGCTCACCTGGACTGTTTCAATGGCTTCCTAATTAATTTCTCTGTCTCAATCCTTATCCTCATCCCGGTCTATTTTCTACACATTAGCCAGAGGGATCTGTGAAAAGCAAAAATAACATCATGACACCCCTGTGTTCAAACGTTCAAACAGCTTACCATCTCCCTCTGAATAAAGTCAGGAGCCCTTCCCGTGGTGTTCAGGTAACAAGAGCAAAGCATCAGAGTCCACTTCAGTCTGGGAGATTCTAGATCTGTACCCCCTGAATTCATACAGATTCATGACAACCCTAGGGCATTTGGTGATTTAAAGTAACATGCCTTAGAATTGATATGGTGAGACAAAACCCAGAACCTCCAAGTTTTAACATTGAAAGGAAAATTTCTAGGGAGAGGGGATAACTAACCAAACCCATTTGCTTCCTTGAATTTTAATTTAAATTTGGGATCTTCCTGCAATTTATTTAATGCTGCTACATAGCAGGTTGGAACCTTAGTTTTGTCATTCTGTAAACGGAGACACTAATAGTCCCATCTCACAGCGTTGTGATGAAACTTTAAATGAGTTAGAATGTATAAAATGCTTGGAACAAATCCTGGTGCACAGTAAGTACTTAGTTAATCTTAGCTGTTATTATTACAATTCTATCTCAGTACCTAACCCTTGCCATTGCATTCACAGAGTATAATTTATCTCAAGCAGCAACTAATAGCATATACCTACCATGGCTCAGAGGCAGTTATTTACATAAGCAAGGGTAAGGGCTAGGACAAATTCATCCCAAAACATTTTGATAAGAAAGTAAGATATTATCTGAACTCTCCATGCCCATACTGAATTACAAAGTCCTCCACCTGTAAACTCATTATACTCTTGGATGGGAACATTGACACCACTTTTATTAATCTTAAAAGATTAGTAAAACTGTTTTTAAAGAATTTTTTCATTGTGTTTTCTTAAAAGAGTCTTTGAAATAGGGTCTGACATGGTGAAAGCTTCAGTGCTGGGCTGCAGGTGTAACTAAGACTTACCTATCATAGCTCATTCAGGAAACCCCATCCTGTCATTCTGTAACATGGCAAGAACTCAAAAACTTCCTGCTCCACTTGGAGAACAAAGAGAAATGTAAGCTCTGTGATCAGCAGTTAACAAGCAAAAGAGAATGAGGGTGTTGTCAGAGAGATAAAAAGTCCAGTTTGTTTCAGAGACCATTAATAATTTAGCTTTGGTCTAAGATTTGTCTTTGACATCAATTTCAATGGAAAGTGCCAAATTCTAGGAAGGAGGATTACAGGCTGGATCCATTCTGGGGCAATAATAAGGGAGGTAAAGTATGTTTTAAGTACTTTTCTATGGCCCTCTGAGGACTTCTGTCCTTTTTATACCCCTTTTCCCTCTTCTTCCTTTTGCCTATTCCTCAATCTGATCTCCTATTACTCTGTGACTCCAGACACTAATGCTCCAACACCTTCCACAATTTGCTCAGGACCTAGCATCACACAGTCTACTCTTTGACCATTGCCCACCTTCTCACCCCTATGCCTTCCCCCATCAGCTGTGCACATTGGAAAGAACTTACTCTTTCCCATAATGTTGTCTCTCCTCAAGCCTTGGTGAGTGCCTGCTGCTCACTGCATAAGTTAACCAAAGGAGTGAATGGTCAACACTGGTTTTCTTTGTATACCTCTGTAAAATGTATGTGCTTATTCATAGGGGTGTCCAGAAATGGCAATGACACAACTAAAGGACCAATTTCTCTAATAATGGAATTATAAGAATTTGGGCATACTAGTTGGGGAGAGGTTTTTTTTTTTTCTGTATTGTATGATCAAGAAATTTAATTTTATTACATCATGTTCTAACTTAAAAATGTATTACCAAGTTTGGTCAGGATTTTGTTGTTTTTGTTTTTATTAATTTTTACTGAGATTTAATTCATATACCATTAAGTTCACTATTTAAAGTGTATAATTCAGTGGTTTTTAAAAATATATTTATAAGGTTGTACAATTATCACCATTATCGAATTCCAGAATGTTTTCATCACCCTAAAAGGGAAGATATTTTTGAATAGGAAAACCTTTCAAGATATATCTCTGAACATGCCTCCTTTGCTTCATAAGACAGTGCCTAGAAAAATAATTAATTTTAATGCCTTTCAAAGACTTAGAATTCTTTTGAGTAAGAGGAATAGTCAAGGCAATCACACAAGAAAACCTTCCTACAGTTACATTGATTACATTTACTGTTTGAATTGATTGCATTTACAGTTAAATTTATTACATTTACAAGAACGCTGTGATAATAAGTTGCAAGTGTTTTGCTCTGCTAAAGAAAAGCAAGCAGATGGGATAAAGGCAGAAGGAGAGAAAACATATCCTTTCCTCACCATTTTAAAATAATTAGCATGTTCTTTATTTTCAGGTAGAGTAGTAAAAAAAAGAGAGGATTTGGGTTGTATTGTTTAGAGTTGTCTTGTCTGCAAGTAGTAGAAACCAACCTAGTTTTAATTAAGTGGAGAGATGAAGATGCAGAGGAAGATAAAGAGGGAGAGGACAAGGGAGAAGGAGAGAGAGAGATGGAGAGAATGATTTGAGAGAGGCAGGGACCCAGGCTGGTAGACTAGAACCAGAGCCTACAGCATCTTAATGAACCAAGGAAATAGTTTGTACCATTTCTCATCTGCTACCTTGACATGCTGACCAGCTTTCTGTTTCCAGATGGCAGAAAACCTGGCTGCCAAAAACATCTCAAATTTGTATTAGCCTACAGGTCCAGCCACCTGGTGAGAGAGTTTTCCAATTCTCAAGGTTTGGGAATGGCCCAGTTTTGGGCAGTTGTCCAAGCAGAACCAAACTGTTGGTGATAACTTAGAGAGACTTCAGGGGTAGAGAAGAGCAGGAAAGAGTTCCCAGAAGAAGAGCAATGTGGACGATCAAATAGGTTTTCACTGTAGCAATCTTTGTGGTCCCTAAATAGCATGGTGTCTGTTGGAAATTCCTGCAGTTCCCTATCCTTACCACCACTAAACTTGGGAAAAGAAATAGACTCACTGCCTTGTTTGAAAATGAATTGCAGTCAATACTTCCAGTGCTCAATGTCTTATTTCGTGAAGAAAGTGGTGGCACTTAGTCATACGTTGCAGTAAAATATATAATACAGAGTCTACTCAACTTAGCCTTTTGATGAAGTGCAGTGAAGACTGACTCAGAAACAGTATTCAGGAGAAGATAACAAAGGCTCTGTTACTGACACTGTCTCAGATATCCATGAGAGTTTTCCATCCCATCATTTAAATAATGAAGGCCTATTGGGAGTTGAAGCCAAATGCTTCTGTTACTCCGCTATAAGCTTGAAAGGTAATAGAACAAAGTCCTCTTCAGATTTTGCAGAAAGCATAATTTCTGGGGTTCTAGTAACAGTACTTGAAAAAAAGCTTCTGTGATTGTCATATTTTGCCTTAAAAAGGTTATTTAAAAATTCTATGAAAACAAATGGCCACTAAGAAATTTATAAGTGTGAAACCTCTTCATTTAATGAAGTAAATGAAAAATAAAGCAAAAGCCATTGGTTTGGTCAGTAGTTGGCCAATACATTTAAGAAAATGATCATTATTCATTACTGATGCAGATGTGTTGAAATGGGCAAGATCGGGCTCTGGTGAGGGGGTGAAAATTGGCACAAACTTTCTAGGTAAATTAGGCTATTTGTATCAAGTGGGTTTTTAAAAAGCTTTTAGAAAAGGTATTTATCCCCAACACACACAAATATATACAAGTATTATGACATTGTTTCAATAAACAAATATCAAAGAGAAAGGAGAAAGATCAAAATATCAAGTATAAAGCGATTAAATGGCTAAGTAAATTAAGGCTTAGCAACAGAATAGAATGCTATGCCACTGTTGTGAATGATACAAAGATATTAATACCACTCCTACTTTGGCTGATGCTCTGCTTGCTGAAACCTCAACTATCTGCTGGATCCTCCTGCCCGGTTGCAGTTCCCTTTTTGGCTTCTACTGGGTGAACCTTTCTAGTGTTTCTTATGCCTGGGCAATTCTCTGTTCTCCTGATTGTCATGACTGCCTAACTGAATCAATGGCTTTTGAATATAAAGGTCTAGCACTCATTTCTCACTTTTTCCAGATTTATACCACAAACTCCTTATAAGAGTTTCCCGTGATTATTGACACCTGAAGCTTTACATATCAGTAATTGTCTGGGTCATCTTTACCCCACCCCCTCATTTCCACTAGTTGCTAGCATCACGGTCGTCCAGGTATACTTGATATAAACTCTTGGTGTCTACCTTTTGAATCCTTATTCATTCTTCATTCACAGTCTGAATGTTTTCCTTTCCAGGGCCTTGAGAATCTTCCTGTGCTTGATATTTGTCATTCTCATACTCTTTTACTATAGACAGCCCTACACTCATTGTATTTAATACATAATTTTTCCATTTCCTCTTATGCTAAATTTTTCAAATAATTTCCCTTAAACACCATTTTCCTCATGGCTTTTCCCTTATAAATTTCTATGGTGACATTTGATATGCTTAATCTAACAAGTAAAAATCCCTCCTGCTAATCAGGATTGCTCATTCTCTCTTCTTTACATGCTTCTTTGAGCTTATTTTATTTAATTTCCTTTTTTTTTAATTTGACCATTTATTTTCAGAGAGAGGAGAAGGGAGGGAGAAAGAGAGGGAGAGAAACATCAATTGGTTGCCTCTCACACGGCCCCTACTGGGGACCTGGCTCGCAACATGGGCATGTGCCCTGACAGGGAACTGAACCTGCAACCTTTGGGTTCACAGGCTGGGGCTCAATCCACTGAGCCACACCAGCCAGGGCATATTTTATATTATTTTCTGTCCTAGTTCCTGTACTCCATTCAAAACTACCTACTTTCTTTTTCCTGTACTAATACACAGATATTGTTCAAGGAAAGATTAAAGACATTAACAATCCCTGCCTGAGTGATCATGTCGGGGGTACACCTGAGTCAGCAGTCATGGATTAGCACCCAGCAAGACCTTTGAGCTGTTTCCCCACTTATAAATACAATCAGTAGTACTAGCCTTAGACTTCTAGTTGTGAGACCCTTCAAATAAAGCATGAGAAAGTATTTTATAAACTGCTAGGTAATATGCAAGAATAAGGGAGCTCAGGCACATGGACAGCTAAATACCCACAAAGATGGTGTGGTCTCCCCTCGATGTGATCTGATTTTCAGCGAGGAAGCATGGATCAAATGATTTCTACTTTAAATATTTTAGAGATTAAAAAAAAATTGAATAAAAACATCTGATTTGCAGATGTCACTCTGCTTGGTCCCGGTGTTTAACTTGAGAATTTGTTCTCTGCTCAGCATCTTGGTTCATCATGACAAGTAATGTTGGCTCCTTAAAAGTTGGCAAGAAAACTCTTGTCTGAGGATATTTAAATCTTTCTTGGCTCATGGTCATTTCCTCTTGGGTGTTGAAATGAAACGATGCTTTCCAGCCTTTCTGAAATAGAGCTGTAAGAAAGACTCGTGATGCTTTCATTTTGACAAAATGCTCTTCATAAATCACAGATGTGATGGGCTGTGGTCATGGGTAACAGTTCTTCAGGACCTCTCAGATCTCCTGCTTTCGTTTTCGATTCTAATTATTTAGATTATTTTTCCACTTCTCTCTTCCTTTTCTTTCTTTGTGTTAATTAACTCAGGATGTTTCCCTGATATTTTTTTCTCTGTTATTTTCCCAATACTTGTGTTGTTTTTTTTCCTGGTAGTTCTGACAGACCATCTGTCAAAATTTTGCTGGTTTCATAGCAGTTCCATGCTGTTTTTTTCCTCTCTCTCTTTTTAAAATTGTGCAAACAATACACAAATATATTTGCATTGCAAATAGTCCACATAAAACCGAAGTTTATAGAATAATATAAACATACTTAACCTTAAGAAAGAATAGTGAGAAAACAAAAATAAAGCCAGCATCACTGCAGAGAAGGAGATTTTATAAATAAATAAATAAATAAATATATATATATATATATATATATATATATATATATATATATATATATACCCATCAGAAGCTCTGTGCGTTTTCTGACCCACCTAGAACCTCTTTCCTGGAACCCCCTGGGAGCTGCTGATCTGGATTGCCTGTTGGGGGAACTGGTGTGCAGAGGTGGAAGGAAAGCCAGCATTACTGTATATCTATCAGAGTTGAAAACTGAAGAGAGAAATGAGAAGATCTAATCTTGATCCTGTGAATTTAATAAAGTCAGAAACACAAAAATGTTTATGTCTGGCTGCAGTATATTGACATTACCATATTTTTAGTAGTCTCAGGAAATCAGTTGTTCTCTACTCAATTACCATCACAATGATTCTCCAAATATTAAGACTGAGTTCAATTTCAGTCAGTCTTTTCCATGTAGTTCTAAACATTGTTTTCATTTCCATGCCTAGTGTCATCCACATATTACCATGTGAATACTGAATACCTAAGAGAAGTGCTGAACAATTGTTCATGAACAATTGGAGAATGAAATGCATGCTTGAAACCAATCAGTGGAAATTAGTAACATATTGTACTTTAGAAAATATATTGTTTCTCTGAGTTGTTTCAGGGGGCTAGGCTTATCTGAACAATGTCCTGAGCCCTCCATTCTGTCTGTACATACGGTCTGAGGCAGATTATTCAAAGTGCAGTTGAAGGATAGGCTTCATTGCAATTTGTAGGCTCTGTTCTCATTTGAAGAAATGCAAGCCAAATATAATTGCTCCAATTCACTGGACTCTGGCTGGATTTCTTGCATAAAAAATAATAACAGAAGGCAATCAAACACATAAGCAGACTGAGTGAAATTGCAGCGTGTTAATCCAGAGAGAGAACACACCTAAATGCCACTCTCGTGATTGTGCTATTTCAGAACGTATCGGCTCTCAAAAAGTGTTGTGGATGTGTGCCTTGAGGAAAAGGTGGCTTAATTTCATAAACATATATAGATTGTCTATGTATATATAAATTCCAAATTGAAGCAGTTTTTCATTCTCCTTTTCCTAATTAAGATATTTTTCTTTGTATTATTCTTGAGTTGTTCGCCAAGTAAAATCAGCAGAGATTTTGCCATTTTTAATTAGCACATAAAAAATTCATTTGGCTTTATAAGCCAGGAAAATAACAGTTATAGATTAGAGTCACATTTTCATGTATATCTTTTTTTAAAAAAATTTTATGGGTTGATTTTTAGAGAGAGAGAGAAACATCTATTTGTTGTTCCACTTATTGATGTGTTCATTGGTTGAATCTTGTATGTGTCCTGACCAGGGATTGAAACCTACTGGGTCGACACTCTAACCAGCTGAGCTCCTTGGCCAGGGCTCATGTCCATTTTAACCACAAAGAACCTGAATTCTCATTTGTTGCATGAAGGTTAAGAGGCTTAGGACCTTGAAGGCTCAGAGGCTCAGAGGCACATAGACCAAGTCCACGTACGGTTGGAAAACTGGGCAGAAGCCAGACAGAACCCTGCTTTCCAATGTCCACAAATCTTGCTCCTGAGCACCCCTAGCCTAGGCAGCTCAGTGCATGCTCCCTTCTAGACCCACCTAGACTCTCTTTAAACTTGTTTCTCTTAAAATATAAGCTTGGTGACTAAATTTCTTACCTTTCCTGTACATCTATCTCTAACATAGGACAAAAGGCAAGTGGAATGAAAGGAATATATTTCAATGTTCCACTTCTGGAGAAGATTGGCAAATAATTATAGGGTACACACTTCCTTTTTAAATGTTGTAAATAGTCACTTCTCTCATTTTGACTTTTGATACAAAACTAAAATGTACTTACATTTGCCCACAACTGGTCTACTTCAGATGGGTTTCCTTTTATAAAACTGTTTTATTGAAGTGGTATATATTGTCAACATTCCAGCAAATGCCTTAAAGCACATACTCACTTGGATCATTTGTAGAGTAATTGTGTCCTTCAATGTGATGATTAAGACTGAAATAAATCTAGCCCCAACAAATTGAGAAGATTCTCTGTATGTTTACAATATTTCTCTTTCTAGACATTTTCTGTTTCTAGACAACATATAGGGAAATTAACAGGTAAGGATAGTAAGGGAGTGATGAGGTAGTCTACATTTGGAAATATAAATTTTTTCCTTTTGAAAGAAGGTATTGCTTCAGAGAGGAACTAAGATCTCCTAGAATTTGAAGAGCTGCTATAAATAGATTATCTAGAGCTACTTCTTTTGCCAAGTAAATGTGATTTCCCCTTTTCCCCTGGGCTAGTTTCATTCCAATTATTTACTTTTTCTTTTTGGTAAAAGTGGATTTTCTTCTTCAGACACTATAACTCTCAGGGTGGTTTTTTTTTTAATTTCAAACTATCAGAGACTTAGTTTATGGAAATAATTGAAAAGATTATTAAAAATGTTTGATAGGGTAGTGGGGAATGTTGCTGAAATATACTCAGTGGGCAAATCATATTTTTTATAATGTAAACACTGGCTTTGACATTTCTACTCCCTAAGTTCTGAACAAGTAAAAGCACTCTGAGAAGTTAAATATTTAGAGTTGGCAACAGTTAGCATATTTTTGGTAACTATCACTTCACTTACAAAGATCTAGGTTTTACCAACCATTGGCATTGCCAAGCAAACCGATCAGCTTCAGCCACCCTGGCCAAGGCAGACCCAGATCCAGTGGAAAATCGACTTTGGCCACCTTTAGATTTTTTAAAAAGTAGTATATTCTGTATTTCTAAAAAGTCTAAACTACATATTTTGGTTTTCTTAATGACTTTTTATGGTCACTAAATCCATCTTTTTACAGCAACACAATTAGAGCTGCTAGAGGTGGTTATGGATTTTTTGAGGCTTCAAAATGAGATGAAACACCTCTAGCTCCTTTTAATACTTGTGCTTCCTCCTTTTTCTTCCCAAGGTTACCATCACACCCCAATTTATATTTACTTAACATTCATGCCATGCCAAGAACTATGTAAATGACAAAATTTCTTCCCTTGAGATAAGAGCTTAGAGTATCACCTAATTTTTATCGTGAGTGTTCAGGGGGCATTGTTCTCTATTGCATGTCAGTATTAGCAGGAAATATAGGAGCTAGCATACACCTGAGCAGAGGACATTTTATGCATATATTTCACAAGCTATTGTGAAAGGAATGGTGAACAAGGGCCATTCCTCCCAGTGTCTGTAGTGCTGAACTTGAATCTGGTAAAACATTGGCAAAAATAAGAATTGGCAAGGGTGGTGGTGACAGGACCACAAAAGCAGGAGGGAACAGAACAAGCATCTGATGTCCAAGAGTAAGAAAGACAAAAGCAACCCTTCAGAGCTGGAAGTTGGCTTGGTACTGCAATTGGGCCTTGGAGTTGCTGGCACTCGCAGCTGGGCCGTGAGGTTCTCCGGTTGAGTATAACCACTTTCTTAGAGCACCAGTGTTAGATGAGGTCACTGTGTTGGTGATGAAATAAAACAAAGCCAAGGCCACTTTGTAACTGAATCTGAGGTCAATAAAAACAAGATCACAGCGAAATCATAAAAATGATCAAATGCCCTGTCTTCTAGCAGTTATTTCTCTTTTTGTTGTTGTTTTGTTTTTGTTAGATTTTATTTATTTTTAGAGAGGGAAGGAGAAAGGAGGGAGAGAAACATCAATGTGTGGTTGCCTATCAAGCACCCCTACTGGGGACCTGGCCTGCAACCCAGGTACATGCCCTGACTAGGAATTGAACCAGCAACGCTTTGGTTCACAGGCCAGCGCTCAATCCACTGATCCACACCAGCCAGGACTACTTCTGGTTCTTTACCAACTGCAGCTTTAGCCCCAGTTCATTCCTCCTGTCTTCTAGATAAAAATAACTAAGATTCCCCATCATAGAATTGCTCTGACTTTCCAATAGCATCTGATCTATGGCAAATACCTGCTTTTTTTGAACCCTCCCTAAAAATGTGTAACATAAGCCAAATTTCCATAGTAAGTTCCTCCTAACTCTTAATGCGATGCCCCGTAGTTCCCATGTGGTGTGTGCTGTCCATGGTTCCCATGAGCCCAGCCAATAAATTCATATTTGTTTGACTTACAGATGTATTACTAGTGGTCTTTGGTTGTGCATCACCAACAGGCAATCAAAGATTTAGAGTTTCTATGTCTTTTCTTTTCAAAATGAAGTCACTTGAGCCTGCTTTTAAAAATGAAGATTTCTAGAGCCCTGGCCAGATAGCTCAGTTGGTTAGAGTGTTGACCCAATACACCAAGGTTGTAGGTTTGGTCCTGGTCAGGCACATACAAGAAACAACCAGTGAAGGCACAAAAAGTGGAGGAACAAATCAATGTTTCTCTCTCTTTCTCTCTCTCTCTCTTTCCTGTGCACTCACAATTTTTTAAAATTGTGGAAACAGATTTATCATAAAATTTACCACGTTAACCATTTAAGTGTATAATTCAGTGGTATTAGTACATGCACAGTGTTATGCAGCCATAACTGCAATTCATTTCCAGAAGTTTTCCATCACTCCAAAGAGAGTCACTGTATCCGTTAAGCAATGACACCTCACCTCCTTCTGCCCCCGCCCCTGGGAACCTCGGTTTTACTCTCTGTCACTGTGAATTTTCCTATTCTAGGAAACTTATAAAAGTGAAATTATAAAATAGTTGTGCTTTTGTGTCTGGCCTATTTTACTTATCATAATATTTTTAAGTTTCATCCGTGTTGGAGCATATATCAGAATTTCATTCCTTTTCCAGATGAATAATATTCCATTGCATGTATACACCACATTTTGTTTATTCATTCAAATGAAAATTTGGGTGGTTTCCTCCTTTTTTCTTTTGTCAGTAACACTACCAGAAACATTTGCATACAAGTATGTGAGGTCTGTCCGGAAAAAGTCCAGCCATTGTTAAAATAACAAGAATGGTTTGCACAACATCGATGTGACCTGGCAGCCAAGGGGAGTGGACTGGAATGCACATGCCTGAACAATGATGACCTCACTGTACTAGTCAGTGGGGGCGGTAGACGCCTTTGAGTGAACACGTGCACTGTGTGGTCATCCCATTGAGACAGTAGAGCAACGAAATCTGCATCAGATTTTGTGTGAAGCTTAAACATTCCTCTGCAGGAACTATTCAGATGATTAAGAAGGCTGCAGCCACTTCATTATAGCAAGGCATCCACTCATGAATCACGTCTCGTGCAGAGTTTTTTGGCAAAATGTGAAATTACAAAGGTGACTCAGCCCCTGTACAGCCCAGATTTGGGGCCCTGCAAATTTTGGCTTTTCCCAAAACTTAAATCACCTTTGAAAGGGTAGAGATTTCAGACCATCGATGAGATTCAGGAAAATGCAAGGGGGCAGCTGATGACGACTGGGAGAACTGTGTGAGGTCCCAAGATGTGTACTTTGAAGGGGACTGTGATGTCATTGTCTTAGGTACGATATGTCTTGTATCTTCTTCAATAAATGTCTCTACTTTTTGTATTACATGGCTGGATACCTGTGGACAGACCTCATATTTTTGAGTTCCTGTTTTCAGTTCTTTTAGGCATATACCTAAGACTGGAATTGCTGGGTTATATGGTTATTCTAAGTTTAGTTTTTGAGCAACTGCTACTATAGAAAAAAAATCTGAAAATTTTTGTCCACTGATAGTGAGTAAATAGTGACATAACCTTTGATGACATATTTTATGATGTTTTCCCCCTCTGAGATACTTGTTATTATAATATAATAAACACTCTAGCAGCCCCTTATTAGATTGATAATCAGGAATCCTATCCCTCTGTTTAAAGTTTCAATAATAGACTCCAAGTGTATTTGGACAAGGACATATCTAGCCTGACATAGTTTTATTCTATTACTATCACTAGTAGTGGAAGCATTAGAATTATAGAACTGTACTGTTAACAAAAAGCAAATATCATCCATGTGTTATTTGTTTCTCAAAGCATATGTGTAATGCGGATACTAGCCTTAACAACCATAAATAATAAGACCTTTTAAAATGACATTTCATCCCTGACAGGTGTGGCTGAGTGGATTGAATGCTGGCCTGCGAACTGAGAGGTCTCTGGTTTGATTCCCAGACAGGGCACATGCCCGGGTTGCAGTCCAGGTCCCGCTGGGGGTGTGTGAGGAGGCAATCGATCAATGTATCTCTCACACATTGATGTTTCTCTCCCTCTCCTTCTCCCTCCCTTCCCCTCCTTCTAAAAGTAAATAAATAAATTTTTTTAAAACAAAATGGTATTTCAGAAATGAAATCTAATTTTCTCAAAGACACATGGCTGCATCTACAGTGATTGCAGGTAAGGGCAAACACAGTGGTAAAATTTCTCCTGTGTGAGAATTTAAATCAGTGGTAGTGTACCCTATAGTACTATAATTTCCAAATTAGTCAGTGTTCATTAACACACTCTACAGAATTGGGAATGAAGTATTAAACACACTTGATTATGTTTTCCTAAAAGATCCCTAGACCAGATCCTCACAGACTGGCGCATGAAGCAACACGACCCATCAGAAAACAGCAGTGAAAGAATAACATGGGTCCTGACTGATGACTTACACAAATTGATGTGGTCTTTCAGGGACTGAGTGAGGGTCCAGTGCCTCAGCATGATTCTGGGTTCTGAGAATAAAACTTCAGCCTTTCCAGAAAGAGAATGAGACCTGAAGAAAATATTTATGGACTAGAACACACTTCTCTAACAAACATGTCATGGTTCTCCTACATGCCTCCCTCCCTTTTACCCTTTATACATGCTTCCTACCCACCTGTCCACCTGCCAACCCACTCCCAGCAGATTTGTAATGACCTCTCTAGAAAGAGCAGAAAGACACAGAAAGTCTGCTGGGTTTGTGCAAATGTGTTTAAAATGTATGTCTTATCTTCTAAAATGTAAAGCCCTATGTCAGCAAAATTTTATAGACCAGGACAATGAAACTATTTAAAATTAAACTACTGTAGGTTTAGGGTTGCATTAGTCTAGAGATTTAGACTTTGTTCCTCTTAGAGCAAAGCAAATATTGAACCGTGGTTTTCAAAATATCTCAGTTAGCCTTTGGAAAGAGGGAAAAAAGGAGTAAGTCATTGTTTCCTTTTTTTTTTAAGATTTTATTTATTTATTTTTAAGAGGGGGGGAGGGAGGGAGAAAGAGAGGGAGAGAAACATCAATGTGTGGTTGCCTGTCATGTGGCCTCAATACTTTTCTCTCATATAATTAAAAGAAACTTTATTGGGATATAATATACATATAATGCAATTCAGCTTTTTAAATGATACAATTCAAGGGCATTCAGCACAACCGCAGAGTTGAGCAACCGTCTCCACTATCTAATTTCAGAACAGTTTCATCCTCCTAAAAAGAACCCTTGTACCCATTAGCTTGTCCCCTACTTCTCCTAGTCCCTGGTACCTACTAATCTATCTTCTATCTCTAGATTTTCTTATTCTGGACATTTCATGGAAATGGAGTCACACAGTAGTATGGGACCTGTTGTGACTGATACCTTTCATTTAGCATGCTTTTAAGATTTTCGTTTATGTTGTGGAATGTTTCAGTGCTTCATTTCCTTTATTTCTGAATAATATTCCATTGTATATATATAACACATTTTGTTTGCTGATCATCCATTGGCGAACATTTGGGTTGTTTCCAGGTTTTGGCTATTATGAATAATGCTGTGGACATTTGTGTACACTTTTTTGTGTGGCCATATGTTCCAATTCTCTTGGGTATAAACTTATTGTTTTAAATTGTTGTGTCATTAAACTATTGTTTAAGCAAATTCATAGAAACTATTTCATTCTCTAAGGGTGAATTTGTATGTGATGGTATTTTCATTTTATAACACATGGAATATCTTAAATTGATTAACTTCAAAATTACTGCTTGAAATAGGACTATAAAAAGGTGGGACTGTTAAAATACATTGTTTACAATCAAATTACAAATGCAAAAGAATCTTGTATGTCTTAAACAGAATCCAGAAGTGCATTCAAAGACTGCTACTCCATGACCGAGTGGGATTTACTCCAGAAATGCAAATATAGCTTATAGCTTTAAAAAACTATTAATAGAATTCACCGTATGAATAAGTCAAAGGACAGAAACTGTGTGATCATCTTGACTGATGCCAAAAATTATTTAATAAATTTAACATCCATTTCCAATGAAAACACTTAGTGAAGTAGAATTAGATGAATGTTTCCTCAGTTCATTAAATCCAGAGTAAAAAAGAGGTGCTGCTAATATATCAAACCAAGAAGTCAAATAAGAGCTGGACTGGAGGATGAAGAAGTATCATGTTTGCAGGCAATTTAAAAATATATATACAAAATTAATAGTTGGCTTATAGACAGAAAATACCTAGTTATAAAATATACTGACCGAAACATCAATTTAAATAGCAGCAAAAGTATAAATTGCATAAGAAAACTTTAATAAGCAATGCTAGATGAAGAAAATGGTCAATCTTTATTGAGGTCTGAATCTAAGTACAATGCTTTAAACACAGAGCTGGATATATTTAGGCACATTAATTTATAGGTAAAGATAGCATTTCCAATAAGTGGTTTTAAAAAGAGATCATTCTGGAAGGGTTTGGGACAACAGGTCAGTCATCTGGAAAAAACCAAAACAGATCAAAATTTCATCTCCTTATATGCAAAGGCCTTCTAGATGAGTAACAGATGTGAGTGTGACAGATGAGAAGTTGGAAGCACTAGAACAAAAAGAATAAATAATATTTTTTCCCTTTAGAGTATGGCAGGCCTTTTAAGACTATGCTACAAAAATTCAGAAACCGAAAGGATAAGATTTATAACTTTGACTTTTTAAACTTTTGTGTTACAAACAAACCCTCCACCACACCACCAGAAAAATGACCTCACAACTCACTGTAAAGAGGGGAAAGCTGGGACCGGTGTGGCTCAGTTGGCTGGGCGTTGCCAGTTAGATTCCCAGTCAGGACACGTGCGGGTTCCGTCCCTGGTTGGTTGCCTCTCCAGGTTTCTCTCACATCGATGTTTCTCTTTCTCTTTCTCCCCACCTACCTCTCTCTAAAAATAAATAAATAAAATCTTTTAAAAAGAAGGGAGAAAGATATATGAGAAATTGGGAAAATGTTTTGCAGCTTGATGCATAATAAGGCTAACAAAAATATATATTATATATGTAGGGGGAAAAGCAAATAAAAGATTGCAAAAGAACAGAATGGGAAAAATTGCAAGAAGAAGAAATTCAAATGATCAATAAGCACAGATGTTTAATCTTATTAGAAATGAAAGACTAGCAAAATAAAATATCAATGAAATATTATTTTATGGTCCAATTCACAAATATTAAAAAGGTTAACCAAATTCAGAGTTGGGGATGGTTACAGCAAATGGATACACACATGTCCTTTTTGGGGGAATGTAAATTGGTACATTATTTCTAGAGGATAGTTTGGCAATATGCATACAATGACCCAAAACCTCATATATAGGAATTTGTCCAAAAGAAATAAGTAAATAAGTGAGAATAGGTGTAATTAAAGGATGTTCTTTGCGGCTTTGTTTATAACAGCAGAAATTCAGAAACAGTGTAGATAAGTAAATTATGGTGCACGGGTTTAATAGAACACAATGCAGCCTATAAAACAGGAAAGCAGCCCTGTATTGATGGAATGGAAAGATGTCAGGGACAAATAATTGATTGTAAAGCAGCATGTTTCACAATAGCAGGTACAGTGTGATTTCATTTATGTAAAATTGTAATTATCTACAAATGGGTACGTGTGCATAGAGAAATGTGTAGAAGATACTCAGATGTTTTCTCTGGTGATGGGATTTTAGGTACATTTTTATTTTTTCTTTTGTACTTTTCTGTTATGTGAGAATTTTGTTTATAACGAATATATATCATTTTAAAGACAATGATCTTGCTTTAATATATTGCCTCTAAATGCAGCTCCTTCCAGCATGGCAATGCATCATTACCAGTCTGGCACAGATATGGTAGCGGCAATCATGTCAAGGACATTTCTCCCCTAAAACGACCTCAGTCCTGAAGGAAAATGTAAAAACTCAGTGGCTAGAGGAGATATTGGAAGTATTTCACATACTAGGTACAACGTGGTTCAGACAGAGTTGGATAACTCCATACCTAATAATATGGCCTCAAAAAGTTCACACAGTGTCCAGGCATCTCATTAAGATGTTCTACCATGGCCACGACTGGTATGGCTCAGTAGGTTGGGCATCATCCTGCAAAGTGAAAGGTCACTGGTTCGATTCCCGGTCAGGTCACATGCCTGGGTGACGAGTTTGGTCCCCAGTCAGGGCACGTAGGAGAGGTAACTGATCAATGTTTCTCTTTCATATCGATGTTTCTCTCCCTCTCTTTCTCCCTCCCTTCCCCTCTCTCTAAAAATAAATAAAATCTTTAAAAAAATTCTACCACCAAAATATTGCATTTATACTCAAAAGTTACATTCATTGTTTAGAAACTTAAAAAACTTGAATTTGCACATATTCCATCGTAAAACACATAAAAATGATGTATCATAAGGTCAGGAAATGTATCATTGTATAGCGCCATTGACTCCCTTGAAGGAAACAAATATTTGTAGTTAGAGGCCAAAAAACAGTATGAGAGCAAAGCCAAATATTGCACACCATTGCCAGAAACATATTTCTGGCAAAGAAACAGAGATTAGTAATTGAACTATCAAATATAGTTCAAGAGGGTATTATGTTCCAGAAGAAATGGTTTAGAAATATATTTAGTCTTCCATTCCCTGACCCGAAGATTTCTAAACATCAGCAACTATTAGGCAAGATCCCTTGATATTGGAAGCAATAAATGCATACTTTATATTTCTTACAAATTTTCATATATACTTATTTAGGAGTTATTTTGTCATATAATAATGCCAACAGGCATACTGTAAAGAAAATTTTGTCTTAACCGTCTTCCTTGACACTATACATATTGAGTCAAATTTTATATTGCACTACAACTTGATTGAAAAATTTTAGACTCTGCTGTCATAAATTCTCCTTCTAGTTGCAGCACTGTTTCACTGTTTACTTTGGACAAACTTCTTCTTTTGTAGATTTGGTCAGCTGAGAGAGAGAGAGAGAGAGAGAGAACATTGCCTTACTCCACAGATGAGATATTAATAAACCATTTTTAAGAAAAAAGAAAAAATACCATGGAGATGTTTATTGCACATTGATAACTAAAAGGAAAAACATAGTCCCACAAGTGAAAAGCATGTGTAAACTAAGATTTTCAATGTTTCACGTTCATAGACAAATTCTACCTCAGTGTGTTGCTAAGGAAAGAAAAAAATAAAAACAAAGAAACAACAAAAAAAATACCACTTAGATTTTGAAACATCAAAGTTCCCAAGATCAGAGAAGTGCAAACAGAACACAAGCTTACCACATAATTCCCAAAGTTGTTCAGCCTTATCCATTCATCAGTCTCTAACTTCTGGATCTAATTTTTTTTTTTTTTTTTAGGAATGTGCACAAGCTAATTTAATACACAAACTGAAGTGCAGAATCACCTATTTTGGAAAAGGAATTGAAAATAGAAAACTGGTCAAACAGCTTTCTAAATTCTGTTTAGCACGATACGCAGCACAAGGATTGTCCTGGGCTGCTAGTCTTCGTTATTGGCAAAACCTAAATTAATTATTGCAGGGTTCTAGTACCAACTGTAGGAGCTCATAGAAACCTGGACATTTCCCCCAGGCATCAATTCATTCGCTATTTACAGCCTAACTCATAGTTTAATGCAATTTGAAATATCTAAAACAATAGTGACTTACTCTTTAGAATTAAAAAAAGATGTTGTCTGATTTACAGTGATTCTCAAAGAGGGCCGTGTGGGAGGGTAAGGAGTCAACCTCTGTCCCCACCATTCCTTACTCAGGGATGCATGACAAGTTCTAGGTGTATGTGAGTGGAAATGAAATCAGTATTATAATTTTATACCTGGGGGGAAACACTCTGATTTTTGTAATAAAACTATAGATGGTAAAAATTAGGTGTATAGGTTCAAAGAGATTGAGAAGCACTAATAAATAACTAAAAATTACTGTAAAGGAAGGAGGGTTAGTAAAAGCCAACCATTTAGCTGGGAGCTTAAGAAAATTTTCTCAGTAAGAGAGGTGACAGAGGGACAGGGAGCATCATGCAGTACCAGAGTGTTCCAGTTTCCTCCCCCATCCCATACTTGTCTAGTTCACGAGCAAGCTGTGAGTCTGGAAGGCTTAATCGGTGACTTGATTAGCCTGATTAAAGGCTGAGTTAAGTTGAAATCTTTGGCGTTGTGTTTCAGAACTGACACTGCGTAAACATAACCCTTGCCAAGTGTTAATTACAAAAGTTTAAGATTTTTAATTGGGTCTAAGGCGATGGGGAAAGTTAAGAGAAGACTTGGTAATAAGGAAATTAAGAAAAATATACTCGACTTTCCAGTTTGTGAAGGAACTCAGAATCACTAACAATAAATCATCCATCGAATTGAAGGTATAGAAATAAATAAAAATGCTGTTCCCTACAATACACAGGGGTTTCACATGTTAAGGTAACAAGTCAATTGCTGCCAGAAACTGGAAATACAAATGGTAATCAAAAGCATGTATTATTTGGAGGCAAGTTGCACAGCAGGCACACACAGGGTTTCATACTCTGACCGTTCACTACACAGCAATTCATTGAACTGTCAGAGAAAAACACCCTCTGAAGAGCAACGGGGACATTCCACCTACAGCCCATAGAGGAACACGTTTTAGCATGTAAGCAGAACCACTCCTGGAAGGATGATGCTCAGTTTTCCTGTCCCTCATGACCTTTCCTTTCTGGCAGTGCGGTACAGTTGGGTCCCAGAATGCACAGTTTGGTCACTGTGCACGGGGTTTGTCTACTGGCTTATCTGAGTTAAAACATCCAAAGAAATTCTTCATGTGCTCTCCCTCCTAAAGTGCTTTGTTAAAAATCGTCAGGAGGTGGGTAAAGAGTGCTTAACATAATGAAAACTCTAATTTAGAATAATTATCTGAAAGACTCAAGTGAATTAAAGTCTGATTTATAAAGTTCTTTTTCAGATCTACAAGTTTGTATTTTAAAGCTCTCTTGGAATGGGGCTAATTTCCACCAAACTTCCAAGGAGAGCTTCTTTTTGGACTCGTTTTAACACACAAATATCATTTAAATTTTTAAAAATATGTACATGCAAATAAATGTTGTCACAGAATTTCAAGAGTGCTTGAAAGGAGAAAGGTTAATTGTTCCCTCTGGATTTTTTTCATTAATAATTTATTTAGTAAACACTTGCATTAGAGAAAGTGCAAAGGACATGATCTTGCCATGCTAGAATTTTTCCATCTTCTTAAATACTGGGTTTATTTCATGAGGTGTTACTGAAATCATCGTCATTACTATTATCGCACAAGAATGGTAATTGGGCCATATGTATAACCCTTGCGGAAGGCAGTCCGGACAGCAGTTCCTTATGTTTTGACTTTAGCATTTCTAGAACATTCAATTCAACACAAAACAATATTCTGGAAAATTTTGTAGGTTTGGGGTTGATTTAGCTAGTTAGTATTTACATATAACTTTTTCCACATAAGCCAGGTCCTGAGAGATGGTGTAGACAAAGGTAAGGATCCAAAGCATTCTTTGAGAGTGATCATGAGAATGAAGCAGAGCCTACCAAGGTTGGAAGGTGAAGCAGAATCACTCAACAAAGTCCTAGCTGGAGCAGCTACCCCAGAAACCTCTGAGCATGAGAATTATGTCACCAGCCAGTCAACTGTGATGTGGTTCATATGCAGAGTAATCATGGCAATGGCTGATAAATATACTTATGTAAGCTGTGATCATTTCATTATTAACTCAAAGAGGATAGCTGGGAGGAAATGAAGAAAGACTAAAAGGAGCCCAGAAGAGGCAAGGGGGAAAGGTCTTGATCAAGGTCCATGCAGTATTGTATTAACCAAAGTGCAGCTGAAGCCTGTGTTGCATGTCACCTTCCAGATCCTCAAACCCTCATTTTATAGGGGAAGATACTGGATCTCAGGGAGATGGAGTTAGAAGCTGACACTATGGCAGAAGCAGGTTATCTTTCTCCATTCATCATCTCTGCCATGGGAATCCTACTCATCCTTCAAGGTTCAATTCAAAAGCCACCTCCTTGGTTCCCCCTTCCTTGTTTTTTCCCAACTAAAAGTGGTCTCTTTCACCTCTGAATTTCTACAGATTCCTGAACTCTGTCTGAAATGATATGAGTGATAGTTTTGCATTATTTTGTTTCCTTTGTCCTGGTTTATGTAGGAGAGGAAAGCTTTCCCTTTTCCCCTTCTAGGTTCTTTGGCTGACCTAATAATGAAATTGACATAAGACAGATTAACAGGAGAAAAACAAATTTAATTTGTACATACAGAGTCCATAAAAATATGAAACATGAAAGGAACCAAAGAAGGTAGCTTTTATACCTTTTAGACATAGACACAATAAATTTGTGAAGAGTTGACAAGACAAAGAAGTTTGGGCTTGGGGTAGTAAACTATTGGAAGTAACAGGTTTGTTTATACAGCCTACTGAGCCCTAAATTCCCTGTCTAGGAAAGTATCCTCTACCCTCCTGCTTTCAGAGCGACAAAGGAGAATCAGAGTCTTCTTCCTGCACCAGCTGTTTCCAAATAACATTAATTCAATTAATCAGTATGCCAAATTGGCTTATTTGGGCGTGGCATATTCTGCTCCCTTCACTTACTATTCTTTTCATGTCCTGAGCTTGGGCTGCTTCTCAGCAAAGGCCTGCCTGAGCTTGGAGAGAGACAGGCTCACCCTGAAGGGCACGGCTGACGTTTGTGCATGCCAGGAAGTGTGTTCTTTTGCTGGAGGGGAAAGAACAGGGGGAAAAAATATGTGCCTTGGCGTCATCCCTGCTTCCTTCTTTTCAATGAGTGACCTTCACAAATTCTACTTGTTTTATTTCTCCCTGTTCCTATGAATCCAGGTACTAGACTATTTAGGGTTTCCACCTCAGAACAATCTATTAGCTCCATGCTATGATTTGGAAAAAGAGAAATTCTGAGGACTGGTGGTAGACCAGAAAGCTAGGTGATGTCAGCTTTTCTGTTTCCTCCCTGAGTGACAAATAGTAACAGATGCAACCGAAACCTGTTAGTATGATTTAGTGTGATGTTGCTAGGTGTCACAGAGCTAGGTGTATAGTGAATAATTGATACATTAAAAGCAAGAAAGGATGGATTTATAACTTTTGCTATTATTATTATGCTGAAGAGAATTATTATGGAATTGTGTTTTAAAAGATGGTTTATACCTACAGAACAAATTAATAGCTTGGTGAAAGAGTTGTATTCTCCTGTCAGTGAGCTCTGGTGAATTCAAAAACCCTGAGGAGTGAGTCACTGAAAAGATCCCAACAGATAACATATTGTTAATCTGTTTATTCTTCTGCTGGGAAATCAGATGTGAGAGACTTGAAATAAAATATAAAGTCCAACTCTCACCAAACATCTGGAGAAATTTGTGGTAGAAACAGCAAGAGACCACAACAAAATAAAACATGTAAGTGGGCCTAATCGCAAGAAATAGGGACAATGTGGTTTAGTTGCTACAAGGTCCTAGAAGGCAAAGGCTACGGTCAAGGTATCAACTCCTTGAGGGCAGAAGCTGTTTTGTTTCCCCACGCATTCCCTGGAGCGCTCAGCAGCACTGTTGGTGCTCAGTGTTTGCGGCATTCAAGACTTTGAGACTTACTTGGTCTAGATGAGGCAATCATGTGCCTATCTCCTGAGGCTCTGCCAATCTTTGGTGTTCTTTGCACTTCACGAAATTGGTGACAGGAAAGCAGATGCCCTCAATCTTTTGTACTCTCTGTTCTAAGCCTGGTTCTCACAGCAATTTCTTTCCATTTTTTTTTCTGGTGAGGAAAAAAGTGATGACTTTTCTGGTAAACGAGGTGTGCCTCCTTTGCCTCTAAAGATGACAAATCCAAAGGCCACCAGGGCCCCTGTTTTTCATGCCAAGAGGCTATCACAGGCATATCTCATAGATACTGTGCGTCCGGTTCCAGATTATGAGTTGTAGTCTTTTTTGCTGGTGGAGGATATTGCCTTAAATTTGTAAAACCAGAATGTCTGTGAAGTGTAATAAAGTGAAGCACAGTAAACCAGGGTATGCCTGTATTGGTTATTTGGTCCTGAAATTTGGGCCTAGAGTTTAACAGGTTCATTCCCAAATCTCCAGGGCACAGGGCATTGGGGCAGTGCCCCTCTGACCAAAGTACCTATCCCTCTTCTCCTTCTATAATCTTCCCTGTGTTTCACGGTAGCGGAGACAGGCAGCTCTGTCTAGAGAGCCTGTGTTTTTAAAATAAAGTTTTTGCAACCATAAAAGCACCGTAGTTTATTGTTAAACGTAATGATAGAGAACTACATGGGATAAAAAAGAAGAGTTCCAACCCTTTGCCATCCATTCACTTGAGGTCACAACAGATACGTCTTGACCTTGAGAGATTCAGACAGTTTATGTCAGTACTAATGTTTGAAAAAAGAAAGATCTTATATTCAAAACAATTCTGTCTACAAGCCTTCCAATCATTCATTTTGTAGTTTTCATAACATGCTGGTCAGGTACTATAAAAGATTTTTAAGGTATTATGCCTAGCACATCCCTTGTGTGGTGGAGACTGACAAATGTGCACCTTATACTCTTCTTCATGCATCCCGGATTCCCGGGCAGAGGGTGTATGACGTGGGCGTGTTTCGTGTGCTTGATATCTATAAATATACTCAGAGGCTGTTCAAAGCTGCTCACTGTGATTTCAGCTTATTCACTAGTCCCAGTTTTTACATACACCCGCACCCTTACAGAAAAGGAGTAAAACTGAATTTTACTTCTGCTAAGATGACATGACTCCAGATAAATTGTTATAAAACTAGATATAATTTTTTTAGATGTACCTCACCTCAAAGATGCAAGGTTCACTTCTAGTTGGTCCACAGCCCGGTGTCTCACACTATTTTCACTCCATGTGCTTGACCATCAGTGTTGAATTCCAGAGGCTGACATCTGTTTGTTTATGCCTCTGCCTTCTGCAATCTGGGTCAGGGTTTGTTTTCTCCCAGCCTGTGGCTCTGACAGCCTTGCTTTTTGTTATTGTTCCCAGTGCTATTTTACAACATCAATTTATCATAATACTAAAAACTGTTTTTTAAATATTGTTGGATGAAAATATTAAAAGAGTTCCAAAAAAGAGAAGTTTGATAGCACAAATTTATTTTGTTAGAGACATAGTCTATACAGTGAATCTAAGAGCTTTCTTTTTTTTAAAATATATTTTATTGACTATGCTATTACAGTTGACCCATTTCCCCTCCTCCCTGGACACCCCTTCCCACCCACATTCCCCCTCTTTAGTTCATGTCCATGGGTCATATATATAAGTTCTTTGGCTTCTACATTTCCTAT
>VMDR010007085.1:0-42202 GCA_007922815.1 Macrotus californicus | reverse complement strand
AGTATAAGCTGTGTTTGAGCTAATCATGGATTAGATACAGCTGTATTTTTCAAAAGTTGTAATTCTCTCATTATACATAAGAAAACTGTATTTATACAAATACCTATTATATGTACTTGGACGTATAAATATAGACCTGAAAGTCAATGATGTTAGCTTCACTTACCTTGATAGTATTGCAAACTGTGAATAAACGTGAAATGATTTGACAGAGGACCTACACTGACAGGAAGCTGGGACAGTGACAGGAAACTCGCAGGGTTTAAACTTTAATACGGTCTGTGACGATAACCAGCCGTGTGCGCGAGACAGTCTCTGCCTCGCTGAGCCTGTTTTCTGAACTCTGTAAACTGAGGTCTGGGCATGGTGTTCTAATTTAAATGTTATAGCTCACTCATTTGTCCTTGTATTAGGTAGGTTTTCCTTCAATTAAATACTAAATAAAATAGCATTACTGGGCGTGCGTGAATACAGCTGTCTCCACAGCCAACCTGGGCAAACTCAGTAAGCTGAGCACAGAGAGTGATACTGACCTCCTGCATAGCACGCACAGGCATTAAATTGTCCCCGCCTTCATTGCAAGAATGGGGAGGAAACAGTCGTCCCTGAAGTCTTTTTAAGGACAGAGTCAGTTACAAAACAGCAGCATCCCCAGCTAGTGTGAGTCCCACTGAAGTAAACTTACTATTCACAAGGGAGAAATATTTCTGGTGGTAGTAAAAACAATTTTGCTAGGTTTAATCAGAAGTGAAAAGGAATTCTAGAATTTTCCCTATGAGCCACAGCATTCCTTGCTAATTCAGGGTGGGCCCAGCAGCAAGGGTAATAAAAATGTCCTTAGTAACTGAGAAAGAGAAATGGCAATTAAGTGCATTTGTGACCTTACATAGAAAACCCAACTCTTTATTAAGATAATAAAAACAATTTTTAAAAAGGGAAGCTGGAAAAAAGTAGAAGAAAATAGCATGGGAAATGAAAGTAATACAAGCAGTGAAATTTAACATAGATTTACTTAGAACAATTACTATTCCACATATAACCCAATGGGCAGAAGCTGATTGCAAAGGTTGAGAAACATGCGTGGCAATGACTTCTTTAACAAAACAAAACAAACAAACAAAAAAATTAAGTGTTAAAAGCCAAAATAGCTTTTTTTTGGCAAACAAATACACAGTAGAAAAGAAAGGAAGAACTCAATATCAGAAGTAACCACTCGGTGATAGGTGGGACAAATGGTTATTTAAAATCTTTGCAAACCACAGCGTGGTGGAAGAGAACTCGATTCTCTAATTAACCGTGCTTATGCTGAGAAGTTCAAATTGGCAAGAAGAACACCAATTCCTATACATTTGGGAAACAACTGGACACAATATTGAAAAGGGAGTCAAACATACTGACCTGCTCACATCAGGAAACCTGATGGGAAAGTAAATAACTTGGCACTTGGGTCTGATGATGTTTTCCAGATCCTTGGGTCTGTGATCAGGAATCAGCTTCATAAATCTTCCAATAGAAGTGAGAAATGACTGCATATTAAAAACCGAGTTGAATACCACTACATCAGCTACCAGGCTGCAAAGGGAAAGGATAAATACAAATCATGAGCCCACATTCAGCTACAAGAGTAAGACCTTGATATTAATCAGAGTTTACACTGCACCTTGGGTTTGCAAAAACCTCTGCACTTCCATAAGTATTTATCAAAATGCCTCTAATAGATAAGTTAGTTTTATTAGTATTATGTTAGGAAACTAGATTGTTGGCAACAGGGCAGGGGAGGCAGGAGAGGAATTAAATGATTTAATACAATCCTATGAGGCTTCAAACCCGAGTACATTTTTCCACCAAGTCAGGAACTGTCTGTATTATCAACAACAAAAGCACACTAAGACCTTTTTCTTTGTGGCCCAGCTATCCGTGCTGGTTCTCTATGTCAGTGATGTACCTTACTACTGAGAACAGAATTGTACCTTGTTTTGTACCTTACTACTGAGAACAGAATTGTACCTTGTTTTGTACCTTACTACTGAGAGAGAACAGAATTGTACCTTGTTTTATACCATACAACTGAGAACAGAATTATGCCGTATTTTTCACTACCTTCAAAGATACTAATTCAGATAAAGCTATTTCATACTAAAGCATACCTTCAAAATACGCGGTTAAAGTCTCTATTGTTTTAACCCCTCCTTCAAGAAACTTGGTTTTATAAAGTTCTGGCCCTATACAGGAGGGATTAAATTGGGTCTCTGCAAGTAACTTATTTCACTAGGACATTTGGAACAGCCAGAGAAAGAGAAGAAACTGGTGGAACTGATTACATAAGGGAATGCATCCTAAAGAGCTGCAACACCGTGGACTTCCAGAACTCAACGAGATAAATGTAATATTGGCTGTTGCTGCAGATGAAAAGATTGTGCTCCTCCTCCCCATAATATTTTTTAAAATAAAAGCAATCTAGACTACGTAGTGTTAAGGCAATGGAAACACAAAGTTTACGTGCCATAAACACATCAGCAGTTTTCCCAATTGCCTATATAACTTCTTCTCGGAGACCGATGAACACCAGTGAGAACCATAGGTAGGAGCGGGATGAACCCTTAAATACAGGGTGGGGCAAAAGTCAGTCTACAATTGTGAGTACACAAACTACATTTTATATTCTTGTCTTATCATTTGTTAATTATTATACTATTTTCCATACGAATAACTGTAAACTTATTTTTGCCCCACCTTGTATGTCGTATAAGTATTAGTATGCTCCCTTTATGAGTCAAAAAAGTAATTTAATAAATCATTGTTTTAATTTTGTAGTTTTTTCTCCACTCCCTCCCACCCCAGCCATCCCCGCCTTCCACCCTCGATCCTCTTTAATTCTTTAAAATGACCTTCTTTGCTTTAAGCCAGCAATTTTCGACCACTGTGGCACAAGAATTTTTATTTCTAAAGAAACAGAGCTTTATTTTCTATATGCTTTGCCCGTATTTGCTAAATTCTTACCTAAATTTCAGAATATTAGAATGAAGATAAGAAAGAACTTTCGCAATCTCAAAAGTGCTTTATGATGAGATTCTCAAAAATATTTGTAATTAGCCAAGATCTAGAAACAGCGCAGAATGTTTAAAACATGCGAAGCTGACTATTTAGTCAGAGGCGCTGATCTCCCTTCCTTTAGATTGTCAAATGGAAAAATGACAACAGCCAACACAACAACAGCCATGCAGTGTCAATGAATCAAAATTATACCTATTTTTTTTGGTCACATCGGCAAAAAACACGTATTTGTTGGTGTGCTGCAGAATTCTAGCAATTAGCGTGTGTGCGCCATGAGATGAGAATGGTTGAAAATCACCACTTTAAGCAATGATTCAGTTTCACTGTCACTGGATCTCAATAAAATGAATATAAACCCTTTGATAAGAAGGGATAAAAGATCCAATCAAGTTTTATTCTGCCTTAGAAATGGTAGATCAAGAAACGTAAAAAAAGACAAGTACATCCATACACTGCAAAACACAAATGAATAAACAGAGCTAAAAAACAGGAATACATACCATAGCAAATCCTCGGTCTAGTTTATTCACATTTACTGAGACAGCGTAAGTTCCCCTGATTAATACATGGCGGAATGAAAAACCAACAAAAAGAATGTGGACCTGCCATCCCTGTGTCTCCCCGACAAAACTGCTTTTCCATGCAAGTATTTTTTGTTGTTGTCATGCCCTAGCGCAGTTGGGGGGTAGGGGTGATTACAGCATGGCTAACACAAAAGAATGTCACGGAAGTGCTGACGCACCAAGCAATAAGGAAGCCAATATAAGAATGCACCAAGAGTTGAAGGGTGTTTGACGGCTAGTCTGTTTTCGCCATGTGTCACATATTGTAATAGCGACCTACAGGTCATAACGTATAGTTACGACATGTGTTCAGAAGTCAAGGGGTCAGTGAAACCTCTCTTTAAGGTGAGTGCTTACGTCGGTCATCTCGAACGTCCTTAACTGCCACATGGTCAAGAGAGAAATCTGCCAGCGCCAACAAAAGCAGAAGTCAGCGAGAAAACTAAAGAAACATTTGAGGAAGCAGGAGCCATACTTTTCAAAGTGAACCTGAACAGGACTGTCTCCTGACACTCTTATTTTTTCTCTGGACAGCTGTGAACCATTTTTTTTTTTTCCTCATCAAGAAGCCAACCAGGGATCCAGTCCACCTCTTTCTCTGCAAACTTGTCTACCAGTTTACCCTCCTGAGAAGAGCGGTGCTGAAAAATCAAGTATGAGTTTTATCGTCTCATTCCCTACGAGCAAAAACAACCTTTTATGAAAGAGAGAGATGAGGGGGAGTAAGCTAAATGTTTTTCAAATATCTGCAAGCAGCCCAACTACTTACATTCTTAAAAACCCAGTCTATGCTAAATTAAAGATCCAAGACAGTTTACAGAAATACTCTCTCACGCATTCCCTCCCTGATATGACTGAGTGTAACTTCCATTAACTTTAAAGCCACCCATAAAGGGAGAAATAGGCTTAATTTTTTCCCCCAGTTATTTCTCAGGGGTAATAAACACACACTATCTGAGGAAAAGAATGGTGCTAATTCAAGAAATCAAAAGAATATTACAAATGTTTTCCATATTGATAAAGCACGAAATGATTTTATTTTTGTTTTTAAAACATATTTCCCTTCTCTGTTTCAATATAAAATAAAGTATTTTAATTTTATTATGAAATTTTAAAATGGCTGCTTTTTTATGAGACATTTGATGTGAAGCAGTTCCACTCTATTTTGATAGCGCTGCTACTTCACAATTGAAGCAGCTTGTAAAAATGATTGCAGGAAAACATTTACAAAATGCTCAAAACACAGAAGTATTACCATTTAGCTGCTTTTCCATGTCAACAAAACCATGGAATATACTTGCAAGAGTTGGGAGTCTTTTTAAACACATCATCAATCCCAACTGCTAATAACCAATAGAAAAGGTGAGTAACACTCCCAGGTTTCAGCACCTCCCCCCCCCCAAAAAAAAAAGTGAGTAGAAAGTTCCCAATCACAGCCGAACTTAGCGCATTTGATCAACGCAGCGATGTGGACAGGATCCAACAGCAAGGCCCTTTCGGAGTTGTTATTAACTTCTTTCATTAAGTAAGTTCAGGAGATGGACTTTGTTGAAGTAACAATGGAGAAGGACCATCACCTTTGAAATGTCATGGTATTTTAAGGCTGTGCAATTTCAGAAGACTCAATGAGGGGAAAAAATACCAATAACTACCTAAAGATTCATTTTCTATAGTTTTCTCTCACAAACAATAAAAAAGAACAAAAAAACCCTTGCTCCATTATGCCTTATTTTGTGTTTATTCCTCTGAAAATTTCTATTTTGATTTTAGCTGGATGCATTGAGAGTGGCTGGCAAATAAGAGCAGACTGACTGCCCTTTTCTAAAAGTCTGCCTTAAACAACAGAGGAGAGAATGAAGGAGTGAAGAAGGTCCCTGTGACCCTTTGATTCTATTCTGAATGTTGTAGAAAATAGTTAATTAGTTTAACATATAATTAGATTTTTACATATACGTATTCCATAAAAGGACTAGCTGTGATCTTATACTCAGAGGCACAAGTAATTACTACCACGAAAGGTATGTTTAAACACTGAGACCTACTTTAAGGTGTTTTAAAATAAGCGTACAGTAGGTCCCCAGATTTAAAAGCTAACCACCTATAAAGGAAAAGGTAGCGAGACTTAATATAATGATACAATTGATACCTACCATGAGAGAATTTGGTTGTATCCATATTGGAAATCCCTCTCCTGACATTTCTTGACAGGATACACCAATTGGTTCTCGTGGAAGTACAGAATCTTTTTCAATTTCCCAAGGTCAGGCCGAAGGGCAATCAGTTCAGTCAGGTTAAGCACTGAGCTTGCAAAGAGGATCCTAGGAAATAAGAAAATTAGGGTGTACTGGCCTAAGCACGCTCCAAGGGGTCATCCTTTGCCCTCCTTTCCTCTCCCCCGATCCTACCCCCAGAAAAACATGTCCCCTATAGGGACACATCAAGAGTTAAGAATTAATACCATGTAGCAGCATTCTAAGTTTTGATCTCTGAAAAAGCAGCTGCTAAGAACTATAAAAGCTCTGAATCTTATTGGTCTTCTCAGCTCAGTTACTGAGATGCAAAAAAAAAAAAAAAGCTGGATGGATTTTATTGAAAAAGGCAAGAAAAGCTCTATGTGAAGGACAAATGGAACAAAGATAAGGCTGACTAGGGAATACTTTGCTTGCCAGTTTCATTACACTTCACTTCTTTATGCAACCAACTACTGAAATTCAATATACAAGCAGGAATGGCACATGCTGGTGTTATGACATAAACCCTTTTGATTTATGCACTAGACATCTAGTGTGGTCTTTTTCTCTTGGCATGTTTTCTCACCATGTCCCACTCCCCCCGTTTTTAAATATTCTGCAATATTTCTATCTTTTTTCTAACTTTTTTTCCCTCCGCTACTGGACTGCTAATGGCACCAGATATACAATCTATAAAAACCCTTACATAAAAATATAAATGCTTAAAAAAATGAAGGAAGGCTGACTGCTTTTCTTTGGGGAGGGAGAGCAAACTGAAAGCTTACCTATCTGTTTACAAATGAAAGCATCTATTACCTCATTCATTCCACAATCATTTACTAAATGCCTACTATGTGCCAGGGTCTAGCCAGGAAGAAGAGAAAAGATGAACAAGACCGCCCATCAAGATGAATGCTGCCTGTAACAGGGACACAATCCAAAGTAGGAAAGAAACAAACAGAAAGTAGTAATGACTGCCTGAGACAACCTGGAAATGTTTCACTAATGAGGTGCCCACCATGCATGGACACAAAAGAGGTAAAAATGAGAGGTACATTTAGGTGGCAAATTTTGATGGAATGCCTTTATAATATAACGCAGCATCATTTGACCCTTGCAGCTTTGATCCCATTTAAAAAATGAGGTTCAAGAAGGTTTAGAGTTGTTTCTAGCATCACATTGGTAGAAAGTGGCAACGCAGGGACTCCTGGTCTTCTAAGCCAGATGTGCTTTCCATTATGCCACGGACATGAATTGGTCATGGACGACTTACATTGCAAATGCACTTTTTTTCTGTACTTAATAAATACAAAATATCATCTTTGTTATTACCATGATTACAACTACTCTAAATTCTCCCTCGCTGACAAGCCGAATGGCTAACTTCAGGTGTTTATATGATCTGCAGCACTAGCCTTTCGCGTGAGAAGAATGATTACATCATAAGTGCATATATCATAAATAGGAATTCAAGTGTCTTCTTCATGGGCTAACAATGGCACATATGACCAAAAAGCAGCGATCTCCTCTTTTAAACCCGCATCGCTACATTAATGTCATGGTTTGTTGCTTTAAAGTTAGAAAAAAATCTTACTAAGGAGATGCATTATTGTTTCAAATCTGTTTGTATATCCAACTAAAGCAAATAGAAAAACTATGGTCAGAAAATGCCCAATTTTAACCAAGAATATTCCCAGTATCACCAAGTACAAGTTTTTCAAAAACTTAGATCGAAAATTCTGAAATATGAAAACATTTGGTTCTCAACAAATCTTAATCCTTAGTAAAGAGAATAACAAAATACCAACCTCAATCGATATTTTCCTTAAAAGAAAATGGATGGCCACTTGTGGTTCTACTTCCTGGGGAATTCTCCTGCCTCTCCCTCTATCCCCACCCCCCACACCCAACACACACACTACTGCAAGAAATGACTCATCCTTAATCATTAAGATCTAAGCAAGCTCAGTGTTCTTCACACACCAGGGAGAAAACTGCATTAAATGCAGCTCTTTTGTTACTTGTTAATTTTAAAGAAATGGTAGCTTTATCATGGAGAAATTTGGTAGACTTCAACTTACCCAAGTGATCAAAAATAAATATGACCAATAATAAGAGAAAGTGATATGATGTATTTCCCAATATGGTACACTGGAAAAGATACAAATCACCAATGTATTGTTCCTGCCAAAACTGCCTGATCTGAATTTGGTCATGAGGAAGCAATGAGAAAAATATCTTGCAAAATAACTGGGCTGAATGCCCAAACGGTTAATGTCATAAAAGAAAAAAAAGTCTAGATTAAAGGAAAATAAAGAGACCCCGAAACAAAGTGCCACTCTGGATAACAGGCTGGAGGAAAACAAACCCAGCTATAAAGGACATTACACGAACAACACGGAAACTCTAAATATGGGTTGAGTATAAGGTGGTAAATTTTCATCAATCTTAAATTTCTTAAGTGTCATAATTTTATTGGTTTCTATAGGAGACTATCTTTATTCTTAGAAGATACATGTTGAATTATTTATGTGTGAAGTTTCATGATGTCTGCAACTAATTCTTAAATTACTCAGTCAAAAGGCTACTAATAATACTCATATGTATATATTTACATAGAGGAATAAAAATGTGCAAATGTTAACAATTAAGCAATTGGTATATTGTAATCCATTGATCTAATCTTGCAAATTTTTGTTAAGTTGTACATTATAAATCTACAATTTGGGGGCAATATGCACAAAATGGCCACAAGTAGAAGGGAAAACCACGCTACATGCCATAAACAATAAAACCATCATATATGTACCTCTAGTCATAATCCAATTGTTGATTTCCTACGTCAGCATGATCCTTAGGCGGACCATCTGTAGAAAACGTTTAACCAAGGAGACCCCTTCACTCTGCTTCTGCATCTCCTCTCCTTACCCTGCCTACCAGCTGATCTGTAATCAAGGAATCCAAATCTAAAGTTGAGCCTCCCACATAAAAGTCCCAAATGAAACAATGCAATATATTCAGAAGTGAAATGGCAATGATTTCCATAATACTAACTATTTGGGACTGCCCACACCAACATCCCCTTTAGTTTGTCCAGTCATTAACAGGAAATTCATTACATTTGTATTACTAATCTCGAAGTGGTCCTCATACTCCTCAATTGTGGAAATTATCTCTATTATTAATTCTCTTTGCTTTTTCACTTGTAAAATGGTAGTTAAATTGTACAATAAATAATTCCTCAAATATTTAGCTCAGCGACTCCCCGAAATAAGTAATGAACATGCCCGCAAAAGGGACGCAGGTATGATTTATAGGGAATTTTTACTTTGCTTCCTCTCATCAGTCAAAAAAAAAAGTTTATAATAATACAATGAATGACATCACTCAATCAGCAGCTAATCCCTAGGCTCCCAATGTTCATCTTGCCGCAGGTATTATTTAAGCAATAAATCCCAACAAGGTAAGCTTTATCATCCCACACTGCGTGTCTGGCGGGAAAGGGCACAAGGTCATAGCAAAAACCACTAGGAACAAGATAATTCCTGACAGCTGCTGCTTGAGCACAAGTTAAATTGAACAGTTTATCTCAGCATGAAGATGTTATAAGGTTTTATGTTTAATATTTTTAAATTAACATAAAACCCAGAGAAAGCAGTTGGGCAATCTTTCACAAACATGACATACTACAATCACTGTATAAGCTGGATTAGCACTTATTACCATGCTACTACAGAATTAAGCTGTTTTTAGACCACCAAAGAGCTTTAAATTGCAACTTTTGTCTCTGTAAGAGAAACCTATATTTAAAATGCCTGCTAAATTCAAATTAACGGCTACATCATTAACGTACCCTCTCACCAAAAGTATAAGGAAGCTGCTATTACAATCGTCTCATCAAAACGGAGCCTCGCCACAAGCTCCTTAACACCTTTCTGTGCACTTGGGATTGTATTCGCATAATGCAATCCACACACAGGTTTCCATTGTTTTCCATGCACTCAGATCTACATTCTGAGTCATATTTGCTTAAAAAAATACAAAATTATTCAACACGGTGAAACTCATTAGAGATTTTATTCTTCTCTTGCTCAGTTTGAATGAACTAGTGGCTTGCCTTTCGCCCTATTCCCCTAATCAGTGCAAAGCGATGCTGAAATACACTTACGCACTGAAGCCGTGAGGCCGCCTGTTATCGAGGGGCGTACTTTTGTGTCGTACAGGGCAGGGGAAGGCAGTGAGATGAGAAACAGGACTGGTACCCAGTATGGCGACCGCCACTACACACAATCCAGTACTGCTCCGTTCAGGGACTAGGTTATCCATCTCACTCCTGTCCTGTGGAATCTTTCAGTAGCTTCCCTACCAACCCACCCCCAACCACTTATCACAAATCAGGATACAGAACACAGTTTAACACAGATGCCAATTTGGATTACTACTCATGTTAAATAATCCCTTGTAGGGCTTCACGAGGCCTTGGACGAAAGATTAAATTCCACTTTTCCAGCTGTTGCTCAGCCTCATTACCAAAGTCTTTGTTCTTGTGATGTCTATCTGAAGTTCCTTTTCCTTGATACTCACTCTCCAGGATTGTAGATCCCAGACTTTCTGTGGCACAGCATTAACTATGATGATGGAAATGCTCTATATCTGTACTGTCTAATACAGTAGTAACTAGCTACTTATTGCTATCGAGCACTTGAAATGTAACTAGTTCAACTGAGGAACTAAATTTTAAATTTAATTAATTTGATGAATATAAGGGTGAATTAAATAGCCACACAGTAATGGCTACCGTGTAGGAAAGCACAGCTTTGGATGGACCAGCTTAACCCAACAGCCCACCCATGGCACCTGACTGCATTTCCTCACTTCATCGATTTTCTTGTGCAGATCCTTGACCTGATTCTAATAACCTAATTTCTAGGTTCCTCCTGACTAGCTGTACAATATTTCACCCACCAAGCTCTCCAGTTCTGGAATGATACTATTTTCTTTTTTTCCCCTCTGATAATTATAAAACACGTGTTCATTTCAAAAATGTATTAAGTGCAAAAATATAAATTAAAGGAATGTCCCCCACAAACAACCCCAAAAGAGACAGCCACTATTTGCATTCCAATGATCATTTAGCCAATATATGTTGAGCATCGTTATTTGCAAGGTACTAGGCTAAAAGATGGGCATCAAATAGAAAACAAAGAAGCTAAGGCAAGAAGAAAATTGAGGGTTGAGGGACTCACTAAAGACCAGGGAGGCCAGAGCCATTTGTTCAATGAGCAAATGGCCAGAGATGAGGATGAGGACATCAATGGACCTTTGTAAGACAAGAAAATAATTTTAGATTTTATGGTAACAACAATGGATAGAGACTGAAGGATATTAAGTAGGGAAAATACAAAAGTATGTATGTATCTTGAGTGTATTTACTCATTGTTTTTACTTTCTACTATATAAACATTAGTATGAAGGATTTTTTGCTTTTAACACTTATCACTTAGCATGTTCTATACTATTTTAAAAATTATTCCTAAAACATGTGATTTTTAAATAGATTTAATAATACAATGTGCGTTATATCCCCAAGTAGGACATGATTTTTATATTTTATATACATAAAGCTTTAAATTTTTCATTGTGTAATCTCTTGTATTTCTAGTACATCTGTTTATATATGTCATGAGATTTTTTTTATTACTTTTTAAAATCAGAAAATTTGACTCTCCCTATCAATAGAACACAGACTATGAGGAAGCATTTTGGAAGAGGGAAGAACAGTGAGGAGAAGAGGAAAGAGACAGTGGTGGCCTGACCTGCGACGGCAGCCCTGGAGGTGACAGAAGTGGTCTGCCCGGGTTTGCTGATGGACTGGGTGGGAGAAGGGAACAAGAGGGGCGCCAGCTCCTCCTCCACGGTGTCTGTTCCAAAGTGCGCTTCACTCTAACAGCAGTTCAACAATACAGGCACAGATGAAAAGTACTCCTAAGCATTTCAAAAGCCTTTGGCTTAAATATATATATTTTTAATTTGTAAAAATCTGTGTGGAAAGATAACTGGGTTCTAATATTCATTAATCACTGATATACAAATTTCATTTTAACGGAACATGCCTTAGTTGGCAGCTACTTCGCCGTAATTAGAACTTTTTTACTGCCCGTTTAAATGCTACGGATTTTCAAAAGCCTTCAAGGACAATGCATAACACAATGTTTTCATTTGCTAGAACAATTAAAAATATAAGATGAAAGTCTTATCTAAAAGAAAAGGAAATGCAGTCATTTAATTTCCCAGGTTCCTGTGATGGGTAATTTACAGGCTGTTAAAAAAAGAGTATATTCAGTTTCCCAAAAGCTGTCCCATGGTGTAGCATCAGTTAAGTGGACAGTTTTGCCTTTTTCCATCATGCGATGTTCCTTTCCAGGGCTCATGATGATGGCCAGGACAGCGCAGTGCAAAGAACCCTCACGCAGAAGACACGGCATCAAGGTGTGCGGGTAGGACCTGACACTGAGCAACTACCTCCAATTGGCTTCTTAACATCTGCCACTCTGCAGTCATCAGCACTGTGACCTGCTCTATGGATGCTTACGAAGATAAATTACATAACATCTTCTGGAGCTTTTTTACTAAAGGTTTTACTTAAATTTAGACATCTCAAATTACTCCGGCAACCTCTCAAGTCTTTTAATTCCCGGTTTCTGGCATAATGCCTAATCCATAAAAGACACCGATAATTATGTTTGTAACAACAAAGGATGAAACAGGAAGGAGGGATGAGCCTAGGTATTGAAAAAAAATCTACAAACAAATTGAAATGTTTACTGTGTACACAAACATTTTTCATGGATTTTGAAACTGGAACTCATTATTAAGAATATTCTTACAAGAGTCAAGGTAGCATGAACCACTCAGAACATTTATATACAAATCTGTTTTAGACATCCCATGAATGAGTCAACAAATAAAAATACTGTCAAATCTCTTGACAATGTAAGAAGTACAAGATAATCATCCCTTCTGCAAAAGAGCTGACAATATCATTGGTAAAATAAGCCCAAAATACAGAAAACATTAAATAACAATACAAAGATGAGTATCGGCTCTATCCTACACAAGAAGTGTCACAGAGCATGAAGGGAGAGGCACTAGGGGCTGTCAGTGCAAAGGAAGAAGAGAAAAGTAAGCGCTGAGGAAAGCCAGGAAGCCTCGTGTTTATTGAGAAAGCAGGAGAAACCTGGGTCCTGGGGTCTTGGGTCTGGAAGCATCAGTACTATTTAAACAAGTCAGGGAGAAGGGACAGTTTGGCTCAAGGTTAGGGTTTGAAAAAAATAACTAATCAGATAAAACTAGAAAGGTGGTCTTCCTTCAGACCTAGAGTTACCTAAATGCAGAGTAAGAAGTTAGTGAAATTTGCACCTTAACTGTTAGCAATATAGGGATCCACTGTACATTTATTATTGTACTAACAATACTTTATTTCTTATTATCCTTAATTAACTGAGTTGTGAATGCACACTGGCTAAGAAAAATGGTAGTGATTTGAAATAATAGGTATCAAATAAAATACCGCCATCACTACCACTTTCAATATAAGGGAGGTTACTCCATACATATCCAAATAAAGATAAAACCAGTTCATTTAAAACCATGTGTCTCCACCATCGCTTGGTGATAATGAAATCCTTAAGTCACCATAATATGATAATATTCTACAGGAAGAGAGGAAAACGTATATTGTGCACATTTTTATTTTACATATATCATTTCATCTAATTATCACCCTAAGAGATGTGTCTTATTATCCCCATCTTACTGAATAATTAAAGAATGAGAGGTTTGGTTAAATGCTAAGACAACAGCAGTTACTATAAGGCAGTCATAAGTTTCAAATCCAAGTTCATCTGGCCCCAAAGCCTCTACTTTTTCAGTTATTCCATACTAATTCTGAATTATCTAAGATTAGAATGTGACTCAATGTCTCCTATTAACTATACTTCTTATTATAGTCTGTGTTTGAGAACTCATATAGAGAGGAATTGTACTAAACTGAATAGTTTTATTTCCTCCTTCATGCATCACATATTTATTGAGTGATTATACTGTCAGACAAATTGTGGGAAGATAACGGCCATCAACGAAGGATCTCCTGAAGAGATGCAATCCAGACAGCATCCTCAATAACAGGAAGGAGCCAGCCTACCAAAATAACAAGGATGTGGGTGGTCAGGGCAGAGGGATGGAGAAGTAGGGCCGACATTAAAGCCATGACGGAAACAGATAGGCCTGACTTGGTTACTGGAAGGGAGAGGGTGAGCATGACTCAAAGGTTCCTAGTGTTTGTAATCACATAGTCAGTGGTAGCATTTCTTAATACAAGAGCAGAAAACAAATTAGGTTGGTGTAGAGGGGAAATAAAGAGACAGTTTTTACAAATGCTAAAGGTAAGCCGAGTGCCCACTAGGTAACTAAAGATAACAGATAATAGACCGATGAGACAAATTGCATTAGAAATTCAATTCAACTGAAGGACATGGTCATCAAATGTGTCAGATAAAAATGTGGGTTCTGGTATGTTATGGAATTTTATATATCTGTTCTATACATTTCTCCAATATTTCATGTTATCTTGTTTTCTCCCATTATGGTAAATTCCTTGATAAGGTATATTAGATCTGCTATTGTTTTCTTTATTATCCTATGATTTCCTTAACATGGCAGTTCCCACTCTGGATTTCTCTTAGAGTAAGCCATCTATATCTTCCTTGTTCATTATTCCATCCCAGGTGCTCAACAAATGTTTTCAAATAAGGAAATAGATGAAATGAGTGAGTGAGTGAGTCATTCATTCATTGCCTCAATGACATTGAGAAAATAAAACAGGTTGATTGTTTTTGTGGTAAAGTATTCAATATATTCACTTCTACCATTAAAGTATGAGTTGGATAGCATCTCACACCCCCCAAAGAATGCACTTACCTTCTTACCTGAGTACCCAACAGAATTCTAGGGAATATTATTTAATGTCATTTTTGTTCAAGCCCGTTATTTTTTTCCTTATGGTCCCAACCACACCAGGCAGTATTCTCTGCTTCAAAATTCTAACATACCAAGTACTTAAGATACCATCCAAAGAAAAGGAACTCCTGGGGAAAGGTGGTGTCAACCTGGTACAAAGATCAGGAATATACAATGTCATGATGATAATTTCTGTCATCTTCAGGGATTCATGATTGTCAGCCTTGAAGGAGTAAGTCAATTAACATGCAAAAGGCATCCAACTTGCTGAGTGTGCTGGGAACACTTCATATGGTGTTTTATCTCCATAAACTAATATAATTAGTATATGAAATATTTATAATTCACCTCATGATTAATCTATCATAGACGACTATTCCTTAACAGCAGCATATCATTTTAGATTGGAATGTTCTTTGCCCTTTAGTTCATGCCACTCATAAGTCCCTAGAGTTTATTTCTAAATAGTATAAAGTTGGAAGTCCAGAGATCCAAGATAATGTATATAAATCTTATTGTTATTCCAATCCAACCCCACCAATACTGTCTAAGATTATAAACATTTAAGGACACACTGTTCATTCAAGCCAGAAAACTATTGCTCAAGGAGACAGAGAAAGCTCAGTTCAGGCACAAGCCTAAGAAACGAACGAAGGCAAGCTGCAGTGGGTTTTAGACATTATCATTTCGGCCTGAATATTATGACAACAGGAATAGTTAAAATAATCATAACAATAATACTATTATCCTGCCTCCTGGTATATCAACTAAACTATTCCTGACAACCATGGAAGGAAAGGTATTTTGTGCCCCAATAATGAATAAACTAACAAGGCAAAATATGGTAAGTTGCTATTTTTACTGAGTCACATCTATTGCTAAAATTAACAAGCATAAATAAAATACCTCCTAAATATTCCATCTTTCTATAATCAGTCATAAGATCTAAATTTTTGGGTGCTTATGGGTATTTGTTCTAAATTTGTTTCCCAGAATCCTGTATTCTACTGAGTTGTTCTATCATTTGATTTGTGACATTTTGTTATGCTTCTCATGGAGATTAATCCTGTGTTTTGATTATTTTGCCCATGTTTGTCTTGGCAAGTCCAAGACAGTTCTTTGAAATCTTCCCTGAATTTGATGCTTAATATGCCATTTGGAGAAATACAATACCCCCTCCAAAATAATTTATTTAGTATCTTCAATGTATTGGTATTTTACATATCACTTTAATTATATGGCTATCAATACATAATTAACTACAAAACACAAAATTAGCAGAGTATAAGTACACAGTAGGCACTCAAAAAGTATCTGGGAGAGTGAAATATTAAATAATGTAGTACCTCTACAACAGAAAAAGAATGTAAAGATATGAGCCCCAGGACTGTGTCCTGGCCTTTTATATTTTGTTTTAAATATGAGACATTTTATAAACATTGGTTTAATATTGTGTTTTTTTCTCATCAAGATGACAATATAAAAATTCTAGCATTACGTTTCTCAGCCTACATCCCAAAGAGGAGAACATTTGAAAGCTAGTTTTTCAAAGACCAAAACTTCCTATCATACTAGTATACAATAAAATTTTAAAATCTTCTATATGGCTAAGTTTGATAAATTAAAAAAAAGCATTGTACTGTATTTTTTTAATATAGTTCCCATGATCACAACTTAAATAAGTGCCTTCTTTTTTTTATTCCCCTTACAGTAACAAATACATAGGCACAGGAGGGGAAAAAATGCTGCATGAACAACATTGCTGAGATTAACAAAAATGAAATACGGAGGTCACTCAATACAACCTGCACGACACAGTGACCTTCTGAGGTGTTTCTCCCGGTCTCACCCACCACAGAACCGTACATGTGGGCTTCATCAAATCTTACAGCTAGCAGGGACTTAAAACTTCCTAGGCCACACTTCCTTACTAGGTGACTAAGGAGCACAAAATGAGGTCCCCTGCCCTGGGCTGGCTGGTTGGAGGCCACGCTGGGACCACTACAGAGTCAGTTACAGAATGGAAGTCACAGGTATTGTTTGGGAGCCAGCCTCCTCACTCCAATAGTGAGAGCAGCTTCAAGTTAGACACCCAGATGAAAATGCTCTCCATTTAAATGGGGGGGAAGCACAAAAGTATTTAAATGTGAGTATGAATAGGCACTAGAGACTCACTACAGATATCCGAGTCTCAATGTTCTTTGCATTTCCATGGTCTACATCTTAGGGCCACGTGCCATAGGTCACATAAAGCCGTCCAGAGTTTCTCTCAGCCACACAAGAGAAGCTCACAAGGCAGAGCATGGAAGCATCCCTCCGAGTCAGCCCCTTCCTTTCCTCCCTCTCCTTTACTGGTTCTGAGAGTGTCAGGAAGTACACGGACTGCCGTGATGAAGCAAGCAGGAAACCTCAGATTTGGCTGGGGAAACCCAGAAAAAAGCTTTCAAGGAAAAAACACTTGAGATGGACATGAAAAGATAGGGAGAATTTCCAGTTCAGTGTGTGTTAAGAGTAGGGATTGGAAAGGGGGGAAATCATGAGTTTCTATTTATTTTGCAGAGAAAAAGCAAGTACCCAGGACCAGAATATCCACATTTTACATTAAGATTATATATCCATCCATCTATCTATCTATATATATGCACACACACTTATAGTTATATATGTATATAAACACACACATAGATAGATACATAGATATAGATGCAGTAGATAAGAGATAAAAAGATAAGCTAGACTTGACATCCTGCTTTTCATCTTTGCATTTTGGCAACTGAGACATACACAAAGAGCTGAAGTTATGAGTTAACATTTAATATTTTAAATAACTTTGTTTCAATCCCCGTAGCACATAGACTCCTAGAATTACACATTGTTAGAGTGATGCCAGCTCACTGCAAATGAATTTCATAATAAACTGCACCCTTACTCAGTTCCCAAAGTTAAATAGACTCGGATAGGACATTCTAATAACTTTTTGCACTAACTCCTTGTCTTGAAAAACACTTTCAAAGAAATGTTAGTATTTCACCACTCCACAGGAATCAGTAACAAGGCGAGATTCTCCCAAGAATATTCCAACAGTCCTTGAAAAACTAAGACTGTCACAAAACCTGAGCATCTGGCAACGCTGCCACCATGAAGTATCCATATGGAAGAGACCAAAATGTGTCAAAGTACCCAAAACGATTTGGGCTAGTGTAGAAGATAGAATAAATAATTCAGTATCGTCAACACTTTCAACAGCAGGTAGTGGATATGCTACCTGCTTCCATAATGTGCCAGAATGTAACACAAGTGTGTGAGGCTGTGTGTGTGTGTATGCGAGACAGCAAAGCAGAGAGAATATGAGCATACATGAGCCTAAAATCTATTTTTATAGAGAAATATTCCTTAGGTAGTTCTCTTTGTAGGGATATCAGATCTCTATAAGTATAGGTTTATAGATAGACAGGAAAAAATGAAGTCAATAAAAACTTATTTTTAAGATAAATATAGCAACAAATATATTACTTCAAAGTCAATGAAAAACTGCATTAACTTAACATTATGGTTGAAATTGTATGTGCAAAAAAAGTCAGAAAATCCAAAATTATGGTTCCCTCAGCAACCATAACTATGTCCTCATGCATATATGAGTATTCTGCATTACTGTAATGATGATGCATTTCAGCCTTAATATCAGTTTATGCAATGTGACTGAATTAGAATTCTTTGGGGAACTATAACTTAGAATTTCTGGACTTTTGTGAATGTAATATCTTAACCACAAGATTACATTAATATAGGGTGGGGTTTTTGCTTTTTATTTACTGGCATTTAAAAAAAAAATAAAGAGTGAGTGGTTGACAACCCTGAAGTAGTAAAAGATTGGCTGATTTGTAATAATACAAAAAGGATTTGATGCAGAGCCTAATGCCTCAAAATAGGGATGTACACACTACAAACAAAAATAAATATCCCTCTGAAGATTAATCAAATACAAGAACAGGCAAGATGTCTTTTTAGGAGTGAGTAAATTTACTTTTCCATAAAATGTTAGTTTCTATTTAGAAGGTAATTTCATTCAACTATATGTCCACACGACTGGAAATACCAATGCCCGAAATAGTTATCTTACTACATATTCCTGCATTTTATCAAGAAAAACATAGTATTAAAATGAACCCCATATTTTTTAGAGCAAAGCTGGTTGGGGACCACTTTCCTTTCTGGCTGGTGTGATGTGGCAGGACATGGCCTATAAGATGAAACTGTATCACTGTCACCAACTACTTTTGATCAGGAGGCTGGGGCTCGTTCAAAATGTGGCTCACAATAAAACAGACACATAATGACCAGTTACATTTAAGAACAAGGTACCTGTTGCATGTTATTACTTAGATATGAAACAACCATGGCGCAGCCAGAGATAAAGTAAGGAACAGTGGACACGGTGGGTTCCAGAGAGCAGAGTCATAGTCACATCTGTTTGGGAACAATTACAAATACTGTGATGGAGATGGATGGAGTAGTTCTCAAACATTTTTTAAAACTGATTGCAGGCGAGAGAGAGGGAAGAGTGAAAGAGAGAGAGAGAGAAAAGGCAGGGAGAAGCATCAACTTGTTGTTCCACTTCCTTAGCTTTTGTCAGTTCACTGCTGCATGTGCCCACAACCTTGGCGTATTGGGATGATGCTCTAACCAGCTGCGCTACCTGGCCAAGACCTCACACTTTTTTAAGGCAACCACTTTTCTCAAAGGAATTCTTAACAGAAAACTCTGGTATGTAAAATACAGTAAAACCTTCTTGAGTAAAGCAGTAGCAGATAGGTGGTCTGCTACTTCATCCAAGTCGAACTCTTCTCCCTTCCATTCATAATACTTCCTTCACACACATATATATGAGCTACCCTTACGACAAACCCATGCGACTCAGAGAAAACAGCAGAAACCCTCTAAGTTGGTCATAAGGGTGATGTAATTTGCAACCTCTGATTACCGTGTGGAAGAGCTACAGGTGACACTTCGTCTAAACAGATCAAACTGAAATCAAGTACCAGCCTATCCAGACGAGACTCTTATCTAGACTCTCAATCTCCAGGTTCTTACACAAGCTGGGATACTTCATCCCTTCTTTCATGGATTTCTCCATGGCCAACAGCTCACTTCGATTACAAGCTCCATCACTAAATGACTTGCACATCCTCACCATCTATCGCGCTATCGCGGACACGGCACACTTAATTAAGTCAACTCTCTGCGGCCGCCTTGCTCCGGCAACTTGTTATGGAGCCTCCCCACTGGTTGCATTTTTTAAGTAATTGGATGGGCTACATAATTTCACGTATAATTCAGAGAGAATGCAAAGGGCATACAGAATGTCAGGAGGTTGAAATCAAGTAAATGAATGCCCTCCTTGATATCTTACACGAAAGGAGTTGTATATTCTAATCATGTTACTGATATGGCCAGTTACATGGATGACAAAAAGGGGAAGGATCTGAATGTCCCTGGAGTTAAAAAAATGGAAAGAATCATTGAGCCCTCTTGAATAGCACATGGGCCATGTTGTCATATATGTACATTGACGATAGATATATCTATCTTCAGTCCGACCAAGTAGCAAAAACAGTAATCACTACAAGATTTTATTATGGCAGCATTTTTGTACAGATGTGAAGTAATATATAAAGAAAATCACAGGCTGATTCTTGGGTCATTTATTCAAGGAGTAAGTTAGGAAAATTCATCAGTAAGTAGAATCAGGCAACTCAACGACAGCTCACCATAGATTCTATTTGTGCGACTCCAATTTTAATTTAGTCTGTATGGAGGGATTCTTTTGTTTCACGTGTGACAGTCGTGTGACATCTAGACACAACATTCACTGCACCTAGAGCCTCCACAGTACAAAGATGCCTGGACGTGACACAGACAATTGCTCCTCTTGCATTAAGTGATAAATAACAGTTGTAAAAAGGATCTGAAGAGATTTAGCAAATCTCAGTGCATGTTTTTTTTAAAGTAACCACAAGCATTAATTATTTGTTTAACTCTCTTGATTTTACACAGTCATTTGTCTTTGGGAGAAATCATGCTGACATCATCCTGGGTGGGCTCAGGCCTCTGTAAAAGAGTCCAGCAAAGAAAGAGAACACAGAGAAGCAGAGGTCTGGTTCCTGGGCAGGGTACACACCAAAGGAAAGAGAACCACCTGTAGAATTTGCCAACAGAAAAGCTAGTGGGCCGGTCAAAGGAACTGGGCCCAAACGTGTAACTTGAGCAAGATGTTGGCTGAATTCAATGAATACAGCAGAAGGGTAAAGATTCCAAGAAGTCTCATTCAGAATTGAGGAGGTGACCCTTGCACAGGTTGTACACACACCAAGTTTGACAGGGGATAAAATGGGCAGGAAGTAAGAGAGGGGTAACAAAACCCAAGAAGGAGCCTATGGAATGAAGGGGAATAACTGAGGAAGAGGGAGACGAGGGAAAGAAAAATCAGGCCAAGTCAGCGAAAACTGGCAATTAAAGGAAAGGGAGAGATGAGGGCAAAGAGCAGCAAGGTAAGGCCCCTAAGGCTGATCTCACGGCAACTGGCAGTAGAGAGACTTGTGAAGTGGAGGGTCGGCTGAGAGTGGGGGAGTCTACACAGTCTAGTGAACGTGCCCAAAGTCTGGGAAGAACAGTGCTCACTTCGGCAGCACATACACAAAGTCTGGGACAAGTAAAGTTACTCCGAGGCATACCAGTCTGTGGGTCTGAAGCTAAAGAGATACCACTGACTCAGGTAAGAACGGCTCAGATGCCGTGCGAGACTGACTCTGCAGGTAGGGGGCGTCAGTGCACCTGACTCTGTCCGGTGCTGAGGAAAGCCAAGGCCACAAAGGAGTTAAGGGTGAAGAGAACAACAAAAAAGAAATAAGACAAAATATTTCTGAACTATGATATGTGAACTTGGTATAGAATACAAAGCGAACCCACAATATGAAAATGTAGGTTTACCCCAAAGACAAATCAGTACTCCAGGCATTTTATTATAAAAGAACTTCAATAATATTAATATTAAAACTTCTTAAAGTACAAAATTATAAATATATTATTACAATAATGTAAGACTAGACACACAGGAAAAAACTGTAACAAAGTAAGACCATAAGTTATAACAGCTGCTGCGAATATGGATTTTCATATTTTATCACCAAATGTTCTTCTGTGATTATATATGACTTTTTAAGTATCAATAATAAAACTTCTAATCACAAGCATGCCTAGTATCTTTTGAATTATTTGATTAAAATAATTTACGTTTACAATACATTTCTTGGGTAAAGAACAGAGTATTTAAACATGCTGTTACATACTGGTCCTTAAAAAAAAACCCTAAAATTAGTGTTCCCTGTACCTAATGTCTACATCACTTTAACATACACTTAACCTAAAGAGACCATCTAAATTTTTCATTTTAAAAGTTACCTTTATTTATATTTAAATATATAAGGAATATGCACTAATATCTCCTTACACAGCAATAGGGGAAAAGGAAATCAAAACAATCACCGTGGTGTGTTGCATTGCAAATTATTTGGGAAACAGTATAAGACACTGAATGTTTTTAAGGACAAGAATCATGTCATCTCTGTGTTTTGTAGAACTCCACAATGCACAGATACACTGCTTACCAGCCACATACACGAACGTTAAATTAGGGTGGTGGTCAAGAGCATGGAGTCTGAAGGCCGGCCACCAGCGTGTACCACTGGCTCCTCAGGCCAACTACCGCTTCACCAGCTACAAGCTGGGTGATCCTGGCAAGTCTGCCTATCCTCTGTTTGCCTCTGTTTCATCATGTGATAAGTGGAACGAATAATGGTACTCATCTAATGGGTAAAGGGAGGATCTTTAAAGGACTTAGCCCAGTGCTTGACACATTGCAAGCACTACACAAGCACTGGAGACTATTCACTACTATAACTGACGAATTCTGTTTTGAAATAGAATTCAAAATAAATAAAGAATCAAACATCAAAATACAGCAGTCTTGGCGTTTCTTTATTCATCAGTCTATATTTTATACTCTCACATTTTTGTTTTCACCCTGCAGGATGTCACCAAAATTATCACTGGAGAACTCTCCTGCAGACGAACGCCCTTAGACTTAATTACTCCTGATCTTTAGGCAATTCCATTTTCCAGGGCCACCACCGTTAAGTAAGCTCTCTGTTTCCCAGAATCTACTACAAGTATGTTTTGTCAGTCTCCCTTCCAAACGCCACGTGTGACGATCCAAGCTGGTTAAATTTTAGATTGCTGGTAACTGTAGGCTCATCTGGGAGTAATTCTTCTCCCTAGATAATCATGCTTGAGCTGGGAGAGAAAAAAAAATTAAATTCTTCTTATTGCCAAAATCATCATATGGACTGCCTTTCAAGTCTTTTGCAAGGAATATAATGTCCTGTATACACTAGCCACCCAGTTCTAGGAACTCTGAGTAAATGAGCCATCGATTCAGTTCGAATAATATTTTGCTATGCAACTTCAGTGCTAGGATTAAAATTTGGGGTAAAAAGGCGTGTTTTCAAAAGACCCTGGTTAGGTTCATACTTCAGTTTCTTAAAGCATGTTTCTGGCCAGTTCAGAGGTAAGCAAACTTAAAAAGGTCGAGTTCATTTCACACATGGATTCTAGGGTGGTTTGTTCAGCACACACCTAGCACAGTCACACTGAGTGTGAAGGTAATGCCGACACTAAAGAGATGTCCACTCTTCCAGTCTCGGTGCTGCTCTACGCTAAGGGCTCTCAGATTTCAGTTTCGAATCTAGACTCCTCATCCAACCTTCAGACAGTCAAACGTCTGTTGGAAATCTCATGGGTAACCCAACCCACTGGCACCTTCAATTGGAGGTCCAACACAGAACTCATTATCTAATCCAATAAACACGTCCATTTGCTGTTTTTATTTTGCAGCTGAAAGCACAACCATCCACCAAACCAGAAACCTGGGAGTCGTCCCTCCGTTTGATCTGCTCACCCTAAATTTCCATAAATGACTTATTAATGAATTCTGTCCATTAAGTTCCCAGAATAATTTCTCAGATCTGTCCCTTCGATCTTCATTCTTACCCCCTTTTACATACTGAAGCCTCATCTACTGCATAAGTCACCTAACCAACCTTCCTACTTTCATGCCTGCCTTCCCAACAAGTTCAGCCTGCACCTAACTACAAAAGCTATGTATCCAGAATGCAAATCTGGCCAGGTCACTGCTTTGTATGAAATGCAAGTCCCTCAAATCAGTGTCGAGGTCAAACCGCACTGGTCTCCACCCAGATCTTCAAGCTCAAGCTTATTTCACACTTATGGCTTCAGGAATAATGAAATGACTGAGACTTCCCTTCACACACCAGGCGGCTTTTGTACTTCCATATCTTTGATTGCTACTCAGTTCGCATGGTACTGCACTGTCTGGTGCTCCTTTCCTGAAATCAATACCTTTACATCATGTAAGGATCTGTTGTAATCAAGAAGTCTTCCTACATCTTTCACTAACAACCAAGTTAGGTTAGGTACCCTTCTTGAGTGTTGCCATATCCCTGCCCTAACCCAACTGGAATATAATTTTTATTATCTGTCTTAGATGAATCTAGAAATATCTTGAAGGTGAGATATTATCTTATTCACTCATCTTTGTATTCCAGTTCCTGGATGTTGATAATATGTTGAGCAAGTGAATTTGTATGTATGGATGTATGTGAGTGTACATAAAATCTCTGACTCTTTAACTTTGACCATATTATCATATATCAAATTTTGATATAAAAAAAGAACATAAATTCACAAAAGGGAATATAAAACACTGTATTGTGACATCATTTGCTCAATAAACAGAAGATAATGTTAGCAGCAATTCAAACATTCTTCAGCCCCTGAAAGTGGTTTTCCCGTTCTCACACATCAGAACCAGGTGCCCCGCCATTCTCCTCTGCCCACACCCTGTGCTGTAGACGCAGCCGCCTCTGCACCGCCGCCTCGAGAAGACGTATCAGTGCCTCTGCCTCTGCATGAAAAGGACTCCCTGTCCTGGGCACTGGGGGTCATTTTGTTAAGTTTTTCCTTTTTCAGTCTCCATTCACATCTCCGGCACAGCGCTCCCTTGTAGCATGCGCCTCCCAGTCTGTGCAGTGTGCCTTCCTTCGCTTTCCCATGCAAAATGCCTGTGCCATAGACGTTCAATAAGGGTTAATTTAATGTGTTCTAGATTAATTCATTCCTACTCCTATTCCCATCCATTGGAACTATTAAAAGGTTTGTCTTTAGCCACATGGTCTCCTCCTTAAACAAATATTCCCTGTGAAAACTCAATTATCCTTTGGCTTCACAAGTAATCCTCAAATGCACATATCCAGCTCTCATGTCACCTGAAGTCTGGTCCTCTATTTTCAGTGGCTCAAAGGAAATATCTACTTGCATGCCATACTATCACTTTAAACTTGGTATACCAATATTGAACGAATTAATCCCCTTCTTTCTCCATCATTCCTTTCCCTTCTCAACTTCACTCTTTCTGCCAAGAGTATAGCATTATGCTAGATTCCTAGGGCAAGGGTTGAGGGAATATTTGATTATTCCCTTACTCTTAGCTCCTATGACAAAGTATCACCTAGCAAGTAATTTTTACTATAAAGATGCTAAGTTTTGTCTCTTCTCCCACCCTGCAACACTGGGATTTTATCAGCTCAGGTCACAGAAGCGAGTGCCTTCTTAAATAATTTCCCTGTCTTTGACTCCCTTCTCCTAGCATATTGCCTCCACATTACTTTTACCAAACACACTAGGGCTCAACCTGCCCAGCCCTTTGGGGAACTACCTGGCTCTAAAGAAAGTAAGAACAAAAGACCAATTTAGGTTACTTTAAAGCAAAACATTGCGTAACTCCAATCCTCAAAATCTTCCTTAATTAGAGCCTGGTTAATGGATAGAGAACTCTGGGTTTCTTGAATTTCAGTCTATTACTTATTTCATCATCTAAACTGATGGAGTTACTTTCTGAGAAGAGTCTCGGCCCTGCCAGCAGATCCTTCTGCAGCTCAAGGATATAAGCCAGATTCTCACTTTTATAACACAACACCATCTTTGGCAACTGCAGAATTAGGAACTGTAGCATATGGACCTTCTTTCCGTTGATGCGGAATATCAGTACCTCAGATACGTATTAATGACCTGAAGATTATTTGCTCGAATCCATCCTAAAATATTTATAAATGAAATGATATGATATACAAGATTTACTTCAACATAATCCAGTATGGGGGAGGGGAGGATAAAGTGGGAGGGGCTCACAAATGAGATAAGATTGATTATGAGTTGATAAGTATTGAAGCTAAGTGATGGGAGCATATAGATTTATGATACTACCATCCCTACATTTACGTCTGAAAATTTTCAAGAGTCAAAAGCTATAAAACATTATCAGCATTTACCATGAATGGAGCTATGGCTGATTATTTCCTTCTATGTCTCTAAATAGTCCTTGTTTTTCTAAATGAACAAGAGTTACTTTAATAAAATGTTAAAAAAAAAAATTGTTAAAACCTACCTACATCAGTTAGGCTTCTTCTTACTCAAATAATATTGAATGGGATATAATACCTAGTTATGCATCCCTTAAAAACACTGAAATTTTATCATTTTATCAAGTAAAAGAAACATTAAACTATATACCTACATTATTTTATGCAGATTCTCAGAAGAACTATTTTTATAAGAAAAACATTAGTCTATTGTCACTTTACTGAAGGATGTTCCGTGAACCAACACAGTAGAACACATATCTACAATTTTTTAAGAAGTGCTGTCAAAAACACCCATTACTATATTCAATATCCTTTATAAAAAGGATCTACCTGTGTCCACTTAGAACTGATTTTTAACATAAACTATATATTAGAATGACCTGACAGATTTAAAAAATCCTGATGTCTAAGCCACACATAAGACCAATGAAATAAGGCGAAATGTAGTTATCAGTACTTTTTAAGGCTCCTAAGGGATACCAATGTGCAACCAATATTGAAAGACATTATTTTAAAAATATATAAATTTTGTTTATTTTTTATTGTGGAAATTTTCAAGAACACACAGAAATTGACAGTGTAGTGAGTCCCTTCACCCAATACATAACTTCAACACCTGTCAATATTTTTGCCAAGGCTGGTTCAACTATCCCTCCCACTTTCTTTTTATTTATTTATTTTTTGCTGGACTATTTTATAAAAAATGTTAGACATAAAATCATTTCTTTTTCCAGTACTTCAGTATGCAAACATTGTTTCTTATGATTAACTGACTTAATTCCTTTTTATTAGGCAATGAGAGGCTTTGACGAGCTTAGTTTTTTGTTCAAATGGATTAAGGTTCCTTAAATTAGCATTTCTAAAATATCCATGCTTCTTCTATCCCTGTTATAACTTGGATTTTTAAAATTTTTTTGCCTTTGTTTTACTGGTTTTCAGTTATATTGTATATGTGCATTTTAATGAAAGATTTTCTTTGATTGTATGGATTTTAAATGTATCCTCACGATACTGTCCTCTCAATGTTCTATACCATATCCACTTGCCCAATTACACTGTGTCGAGGCCCTCAGTTTGACTTCACTGATAATGCATTTTTCTTCATTATAAAAGTAATTTATTTTCATTATAGAATAATGTGGAAAATACAGAAATAGAGAAAAGAACACCACCACTTGTAATTTTACAACCTATATATGACTTTTTTTTACAATTTGGATATTTTATCCCGTTTTTTTTTTCCTAAACATGTAAACACATTTTAAAGAATTGAGATTGTACTGTTTACATTATTTTCATAACATAATTTTATTTAACATTCTCATGAGTATATCCCCAAGTCTTTAAATCTTTAAAAACATGGGGTTTAAGGGCTGTGGAATTAGTGTTTCACGATATGAATGTACTATAATTTACTAAATGGTCCCCTTACTACTGGACAGTTGGATTACTGTCCAATGATTATACATAATGCTTTGTTGTTAATTCTAATCACCCCTTTGGCGGGAACAACGAAGGGTCTGAGATTCTGCCCTACTTGGAAGTTAACAGTGTAGCTTGCCGCAGCTTCCTGGATGCTGGCAGCAGACATGACAGTCCTGGGTCAAATTACTTGGGACATAGTACACATCATAAGCTTCATAATCTTGTCAGTTCCCCTTGGCCACCAAGGCCCACCAAGGTAATGGGGAGTGGCCCGGCCAGACAATGCACAGGCAGTGGGTTCGCAGCACAGCTAAGGAACCCTGAGCTAAGGAACCCTAAATTTTCCATAATGAGCTGCAAGGAAATTTGCCCAAACTTTGCTCCATAGGGAGACATTATCTTTATTATACTGGAAAATAAACGAGCTATCTAATCAGAAAGAAGATACTATCTCTATATTCCAATGCTGTTTGCTACCCAAACCTCCTTAAAATGAGAGTCCAGAACCAAAGGCATTTAACGCCTCTGCTGCAACACATTCAGAAATGCAAGAGACTCGTGGCCAGTAACTGTCTCCCTATATCATTTAGAACAAATACACAGAGTGAGATTACGGTAATTCTTGATAAAATATAGTGTGATCAAATTATCTTCTGGAAAGACTGAACATCTTTATACTCACATAACATATGAATGCCTCTGACTCCTTTTCAAAGGCTTCCATGGTTTCAACCTTCCTTAACTTCTCCTATCCTACTGTCCCCACCAAACGCACAGCATTAATTAGAAGCAGAACATGGCGATGAAGAAGAGAGACTCAAAGGCCAGAAGCCCTGAGTTTAAATAGCAGTACTGCAATTAACTAGCGGAGGGCCTGGAATGAGTTACTTAACAAACGTGCGTCTCAGCTTCTTCAACTCAAAAGTGAAGATAATGATCATCTTATTAATTATTAATATAATTATGAAATGCGCTTCATGGAAAGCACTGAGAAGAGTGTCTGGAAAGCAGTACATGCTATGCGACTGTAAACTCTTATTACGAGGTCTGGCTGCTCTTTCTTGTCCAGGCCGGTCCTCTCCATCCTTCAAAGTTGAGTCAGACACCAATGCCTCCATGAAAGCAAAGGACCTCTGCTCTGAGCCCGCAGTGCGCCCTGTCTCTGAGCTTTCACTGCGTGTCACAGTCAGAGGCCTGGGTTGGCAGGTGTCTTCTGCTTCTAAGGTTTCATGACTTTCACCTTAATAAAAAGGCTTCTAGCATTTACAAATATCTCTAACCTTCTCGATCCTACAGGTACCAAAATAATGCTGTCCAAACTCTGATTACTGCAAACAAAAATAATTATACATCAATTATGCAAAGAACTGTAGTGCTTTTTTTAAAGGAGCAAATCAGTAACTTTCTTTGGGCTGATAGGTGGTCAGTTAAAACAGTGTTGGACATTTCAATATTTGGGTGAAATATTTTTTAACAAAAGGTTTCCTGTGTTATATATATATCAAGATAGTAAAAGTTATAGCTACTCAAACCACTAGAGCAATATTGGAATTCACCATAATAAAGGTGGCACCAAATTGATCCAGGGCTAAAATTAAAAAAGGGGGAGACAAAATAATTTGTGAGTGGAGCCATTAGACTGGAACAAAAGCCATACTACAAATACAGAAAATCTGCAATTTCATAAAATAAAACCATGCACTTCAAGAAGTATCTTCAGCCCTGGCTGGTGTGGCTCAGTGGATTGAGTGCCGGCCTGAGAATCAGAGGGTCGCCGGTTCGATTCCCAGTCAGGACACATGCCTGGGTCTGTGGGCCAGGTCCTAGTAGGGGGACATGAGAGGCAACCACACATTGATGTTTCTCTTCCTCTCTTTCTCCCTCCCTTCCCCTCTGTCTAAATAAATAAATAAAATATTTAAAAAAAGAAAAAGAAAAAGAAGTTTCTTCACTGCAGTAGGATGTTTGAAAACCAGAACCATAGTTAGGCTTGACACAAAGTTTACAATGACATTATGACTCTAAAGAATGTGCCTTACAATCTTGTGTCTCCAGAGATTTCAAAGTATTTTCATATATATAATGTAAAATTAAATATTTACATTATTTACCCAATGGAAATCACAAGTATTATTTTCCCCCTGACACATAAGGTAAGGAGAGAGTCACAGTAGCAAAACAAAAAGTACTTTTGATACTAAAACACACTTGTATTTAGAATATTGAAAATCATGCTAAATATTATTTTAAATAATTTAAATTACATAAAATCAACTTGAATAACTATTTTATTTTAATAATTTAAATCATTAGAATTTAAATATTTTTCATGTTATTCTCAACCACATAAATACAAAGCCCTCAAGTTATTCTCTAGTTAAAGGATTTCTTAAGAACCCCAAGTTAGGAAGCTCATTGCCCCTTTAAAACCTTATTTTAAAAAAGAAAAGAGTACTAGATGAAATTATTCAAAAGCAATAAAACATGTATTTTGACCTGATTGCCACCACCTACCAATAAAGTTGGGATGCACAAATATACACATGAGCCCAGACGTGTGGGAAAGAACAGATGTACATGCCTCACCTAATATTATGACCCAGAAGGAATCAAAGATTTAACGCAAGTAGTGTTGGGAGAGGAATACCTAATGCCCCAAATGAAATTTCGATCTTGCTTTCTTTTCCCAACTCTTTCTTTTCTCTCTACACTGAAAGAAACCCTTTATTTCACGCTAGGTACTTTTTGGTTTATTTATTTGGGGAGTTTTCTTTGTTTTTATTTCTTAAAACTATATTAGTTTCAGGTATACAATACAATGATCCAATACATTATAAAACCACCACCGACATAACTTGCTAACATCCATCACCACAGTCTTTTCCTTCTTACAGTGAGGTCTTCTAAGATTTACTCTCTTAGCAACCTTCAAATACACAACACAGCATTATTAGCTATAGTCACCATGCTGTATCTGAAAACCCACAACTATCTATTTCATTTTGACCATCTTTTTTACCTTTGTTTTTGAATGATATTATTTCACTGGGTATAGAATTCTAGGTTGATAGTTTTCCGTTTTCTTTCTGTGCTTTGAAGATGTTGCTCCATTGTTTTCCCCTTGCAATGTTTCCAGTGAGAAATCTGCTACCTGCTTAATTTTGTTCTTCTGAAGTAACTTCTACTTGAAGTAACTTATTTTTTTTAATCCATCTGCTTTTAAGATATTTTCCTATTCACTAGAGTAGATAACAGACTCCAAAGTGGTCTGTTTCAGATGGAAAAGTTAATCCTGTTTCTGTTATTTCATAATGGTTAGAAGCAGAAGTCTTTCAACAAATGCATTTAACCACGGAACTAAAACCAAAACCATTGTAGGAATTAGAGTGACAAAGCAGAACATACAAGGTATTTGCTCTGAACATGGAGATACAATACAAATGTAGGGGAAAAAGTAAAAAATAAATAAAAGGGCAGAAGCAAAGTAGGTTCTTAACTGTAATAACTGGCAGTCTTCAGATACTACTCAAGGCTTAGAAATCAAATAATAGAGGCTGTGCATATTGAAAAAGCATATTGGTAAAAAATATAAGACAGATAATGTTGTTGATTTATTGGGTTGGCCAAAAACTCCATTTAGTTTTTTTCTGTAAAGTAAAAGACACACTTTTCATTTTCACCAATAACTTTATTGATTTGGATATTTTAAGTATGTCGGCTATCTCCTGCATGGTATAACGTTGACTATTCTCAATTAATGTCTCAATTTGATCGCTATCAACTTCAACCAGTCTACCCAACCGTGAAGCATCATCCAGGGACAGCTCTCCACCATGAAACTTCGCAAACCAACTTTGACACATTCGATCAGTCACAGCACCTTCTCCATAAACTGAACAAATCTTTTGTTGCATTTTGGTTACTTTTTCACCTTTCTTAAAATAAAGCCTACTGTGCCCAAAATGTCACGTATTTTCATCCATCTCCAATATTAAAATGGCTACACAAAAATTCATCAATTTTGATAAGCTTTTTTTATGCACGCTGATATGACAGCTGTCACAATACAATGTAACAAAATTGTTTCAAATGGAGTTAAAGACCACAAAACACTACTAGAGTCATCTTATAGAAAAAAACATAGGAACTTTTTGGCCAACCCAATCAATCAGATGGTACAGAAAGAGCCAATGAACAAAAAAGCAGCAACACATTTATTTTATCATTGTTCATTAGAAAGAACTAACAGACACTATCTCAAGAATTAGAGAACTTAAGGTGTCATATAAAGTTATAATTATAAAGGTAACCAACAGAAAAAAAATATAAACCTTTCTAAACGTCAAAAGAAAAACATAATTTATAGAAAAAAATTTTCTGACTACCTCAGAAGTAGAGAATCTAAAAAAGAAAGAAAACAAATTTCATAAGAGAAACAGAGAATGCTGCCCCCGAGGAGATTTCTTACTATCACCGTTACCACCACCACCGCCCCAAAACAACACTAAGCTCACTCACATGGTTTCACAGGAGAATTCCACCAAAATTTCTGAAAGCAGATAAATCCATTTCTATTTAAACTAGTATTGACAGGGAGGGATAGGGGTACTTCCAAATTATTTTATTTTTTTGAATTGAATGTAACAAAATCAATACCTGACAGGTGAATCTCACTCTAAACAGATACCATATCTGAAATGAAGTATTTGCAAACAGAATCCAGCAGGAAATAAAAACAGAATAAAACTTCATGACCAAGCAATCTTTTTCCCAAAAGAAAAAAAACCACATGAGAAGGTATATAATTGAATTTTTCCTCTGCTAATTTTTTTTTCTTTTTTTGCAGATAATGAACCTGAGACTTAAAAGAGGTAAAATATTTAGCTCAAGGGTCAATCAGCTAGTAAATGGTAGAGTCTGGTTTCAAACCTTAGATCTGGATCTGAACCTAGGAGAATCTAACTTCTTAATCTAATTCTAAAAATGAGAAAGTTTGACTCAAAAAGCAACCTCTGAGCTATGTGAAATGCATAAAATGGTAGGAAAATCCATCATGGCCTGTGGATCTAAAAAAGTTTGGGAGGGTTGTGTTAGATGCCATGAGAGCCCACCAAGTGTCGACTGCTGTCCATCCCTGACTAACTAGTCTGTTAACACTTCAGGAAGGGTAGGGAAGGGCAGACCCGTAGGTTGAAAGTAGTTCCTTTTCCAGAAGTCCCCAGATGTAGCGAAGTGAGGGGAAAGGTGGCGCCCACTGCAATTCACAAAGCCTTCTGTGACTGCTCAGAAAGGCAACAATTTTAAAATTCTAGAAATCTGTCAAAAAAACTTGTGCATTGACTTGCACATTATTTCTAAATTTGTCTCTTGCAAATGTGCACACGCTTCTATTGTCTGATATCTGCAGCAGAAGAAAGGTAATCAATTCATCTCCTTTCTTCAGAATGACTGCAAAAGGGCCATTCAGGGAGCAGTATGGCCTATCACAGCATTTTTATTTTTCATGATTTTTAAATACAGGGTTTTTTATAAATTCATAAAAAATTGTATTCTTAAACTAGGAATATGTGATTTTTGTATGATAATAAAATATGTTCAGTTCAATTCAAAAGCCAATATCATACTTAAGAAGAAGCATTTAAGTCAGCAGCATGAAAAAAATACCATCACAACTATTATTTAGCATTGTACTATAGGAACCATCCAACAGAATTTGACCAAACAAAAAGGTATAAAAACTGTAAAGAAATATGTAAATTTATCAGTATTTGAGGATAAGATTAGAAACCTTATGACCATCAACCAAAAAAAACTATTTATTACAAACAGAGAATTTATAAGCTTACAGAGAACAAAATGAATGTTTCATTACTAAAGTAAAGAGCTCTGTCTCCAGGACCATTGTTTCCGGAAGACACCATCTTCCTGCTTTGATCACGGCCATCCATCCATCTCCCACCCACAGACATGCAGGTTGAAATTCTGCAGCATGTTGGTCCATGTTTTCTCCCTGGAAGACTCTAATTTTGATTTGTAAATTGGTGTTCAATGCCTTGCTTTATATTTCAGCTTCATGTTTCATATTGTCAGTTAAAACTTGACAAGAAGAGGTGTTCCTGCTGTATCTCATATCCTTACATCCTGTAACACTCCACTTGATCTGCAGCCTCTGGCCTGCAGGAGAACCCCAGTCACCCTCTGATGTATGCTAGGAACTGGTTACAACAGAAGCCAGGAAAGGAAAGGAACCAGAAATCCTAAAATGTGCCTCAGAGAACAGAAAATGTGAAATGGGTTGGATACCAGACATGAGCCCAGTGAAACTGAAAGAAAAAGATTCAGCTCTGAGCTTCTGAGCTGGATCCAGGATTGTTGCATGTTCAGTGATGACCTAAGATCGACTAGATCTAATCACCTACAGACCTCAAGGAGCACAGTTAGGCAACGGGTATGTCGTTTTCCACTTTCCTATTTGAGAAGGGGCTGAATTTTAACAGATATGGGTCCCAATGCTGTTTGTGCAACTTGCATGTAAGTTGCTTCCTGGATTAAATTCACAAGAAGAATTTAGCATTTAAGTTTCTTGTGAAGGGGTTCTCTGTTCCCCTTAAGTCCTTAACAATAATTTTAGAGAAGTATGATATGCAATTTTGTAGTTCTGTGTTGTAAAGTGGGGTCCCTATATTCAGGGGAAAAAAATGATTTCTTTTATTATTCTCATTTACAGGAGCTGAAGCATTCCCAGGGTCTGACTAGAAAAGCATGAAGTTAGGAATATTACTCAGTGGATTTACTCCCGTGAAGATGAAAACATACAATGGAACAAAGGGAAAAAAGATAATCTTAAGGCCACGGATAACTGACCATATCTAAGTCAGAATTCCTTTCGGGAAGCCAAAAATGCACTATTTGTTTCTTCTTCTTTTTTTCTTTTCAGTTAGAAGATAGGCAATCTGATTGATGGTATTTTTTCCACATTAGTGACATTTTAAATGGAAACCAAGATTATTTGGGGGTGGTTATAATAGCTCGATGAAATCTTTAACATGTGCCAAAATGTTTCATTAACGTAAGCCAGCCAAATAATCTTCTTGCCTTGTAAAAATACTTCCTTTTAAAAAAAAATGCTTGTTGAACTGTTAAAAAATTTGAGTACTCAGAGTTTAGCTATAATTATATGGGTTATACTAACACTGTATCCATATTTTTTCAAAACAAACAGCAAAGTTGATGTGATTTTGATGAAGTTAGATACATAGTCCTAAACTTGTTTTAAATCAAATAATTACTATATTAAGGTTCAGATGGTTATCAATAACGTGGGATTCAACCACATTGCTGTGTCTCTCATTCAAAACAACTGTGTGCCCTTGTGAAGAGCCGGGTGATTGGTGCCTATAGGTTTGTTGTGTTCAGGTCAGGATGACCAATGATCAGTATGGATTCTCTTTGAACCCGAATATTGGTTTTTTTGGTTGAAGTGAAGAGCCAGTCCATGTTCAGTTAGTGATAACAATAAAGATGTGTGGAACTCACAAGCAGGAAAGCTGCCTCTCAATCAACAGAAAAGTACACACTTAACATTAAAACAGAAAGGTATAGTGCTGCGCTGGAGGTGAAAAATGGGGGAACCTTAACTAAATTACTGGGAAATTTCCATAACAGATACACGAGTAATGCTGATTTAATAATGATTTCCTGTCATGAACTATATTTATCGTATACCGCCTCTGTGACATGACATTGTTTTAATGTTTTTGAGAGCCATGTTTTAATCAGATTAAACTCTAGGAAACCGATAGGTATCTGTTTGGCTCTTAACTTTAGCTTCTGTTTCTTATTTAGTCACAAGACTATTATTTCTGGAATCTTTATGAACACATTTGCCGGGACTGCCACAAGAGTGCAGCTTATGGTGTGAGGTCAGAAAAATGTGTGCCAGTGGTTTCCATGATCTGTGCACACAGTGCATTACAGAACTATTTAATAAATTAAAGACAACGAGTGCAAAACGTGTTCCTTTCCCTCATGGGATTAAGCATCTAAAAATACCACTTATTTTTAGATTCGAAAAATACTTTCTTAGGAACTAAGTAACCAAGAAGAACGTTCAAAGAAAAGTTGGTACAATATTATTCATTATTCAGATGTATTTACATAAAACTAAAATATTCAACAACAAGCTCAATGTTCTTAAAACTAATTCAGCGAAAAAGCAGTAATTTTAGTAATCCATATAACAATTATGACTTTCCTTAAGATGCGACATTCCAATACTACCAGCAAACACATCGAGTTGAATACCTGAAAGAGCTTTACAGAGAAAAATGTCCCTCCTTCAAATTCAGACTCTGAAAAAAAGGGCTCCCCGTGCAAGATTTCCCACGGCAGATAGTCTAGTAACAATCCAGTAGTGCCACACGGAGCACTAGATAAGGATTAAGTCGCATATCTAAGTAAGGTTGCTGTTAAAAGCAGAAGTTAGCAAAGAAAGTATAAAAGAGAATTAAAAAGTAAAGACCGGCCTCTCTCACTCCAGCCCTCAGAATACGAAAATGTTCTCAAGCTTAAATGACTGCATAATACATGGAACATGTGAAATCACTTTAGTATAGATATAACAATGCATTATTTTTCCATCCACGTAAGTTGCCTATCTTTTCCTAATAACAATGATTATACAATAATTTCCTCCGTAAGTGGCTTTGAAGCTTCCTCTTTAGAGCACCTTAAAACTGCTCTGGGGCTCACACGGCAGACACTGATTAGATGGTAGGATGTCACCGAGTGAACTGGTACTAAACTAAAAACTGTTGAGTAGCATCCTCAGCATGTTATCAGGTACATTCTTAGGAAGTATACAGTACATGGAAAAAATAAACATTCAACTGTCTGTAGACAAGCATAGGGAAACTCTGAGACTATATTTAATTAACAACTAAATCAGGTTTCTGCTGAAGTTTTTCTTGTAGGTATTATAACACCGTATCTAATTTTAAGAGTCTAAGAACAATTAAAGTCAATGTCATTGACATTCATCTTAATATCATATGTAGTTTTAGAGATTACATATAAGTTTCTGTCTACATTCTTTTTGCTTACTATTGACAAAACATTTCACGAACAATTTACAGGTTGAGTTTCAGGTGAACAGAATCAACACACTATTTATAAGGACAAGATATACTTTCAAACCAACTTTTAAAATTTCACTGGATCTTTCAACATTTGTTTGAAATCCTTACAAGATATTCATCTATTTGTAGCATCATATAGGTCTGTCTCCCCATCTGTCTATGTTTTTCGTGAAGACTAGTATCTCTGGTACATGCTTTTTTTCTTCTTCCCCAGTTTGGTAGCTATTCATTGGCCCACTTTTGTAATAGTTGTCCCACAGCTTTTATCAATCATTTTTAATAAAATACAGGCTTTCCTTTATAGGACAAGGGGACAAGGAATCAATATGCTTAATTTAATGTTGACTAAATTTAATTCTGTATGGTTAGAAAATTAATGTCATCAAAATCTATTATTGTCATAATAAATAATTACATTGGCAACATGATATAATACTAAAATCTAAAAGACTAGTAATATATATACTTTTATTCATCACAGCACTTCAGCCCTATCTTCCCAAAAGTAACCCTGTTATATTACATTGCCAGATTTCTTAAGAAATTCACATCTTGCATGTATGGACATCTTGGAGAATCCTTTTTCTAACAGGATATCCTGACAACACCCACCCCTGGCCTCCTCCTCCCCACGACTTGGTAGCCTGACTCCAGCACAAGCTCATCTGGTTTGACTAAAATCATTGCATTATTTGGCAGTGGTTTCTTCATACGTGGCGCTTAGAGCTCATTGAAGCTCAAACAGTACAGGAAATGCAAATCATGCAAACCACCCTCAGGATGGCGACGTACAGTGGCGTGATTGAGCGGCAATACGCACGGCTCGTGGGCTGACCACATGAAAGGAGCCATTTAAGGACCAGATGAGTGAAAGCTGGGATAAGTTAGAGAGTATGTGTGAGCTTCAAAGCTGGCAGAATAGCATCCTTATTTAAAATAGAAGGGAGAAGGGGTTTTTATTATTATTATATTTTATTAATAACACCTGCACAAGTTCTTTACACTGAAGGAAGTGTATGGAGGTAGAGAGACTTATATATCATACTGCATGCATCTAAGTAAGCCAATTTTCCTTTTTTAAATCCAGGTATGGTAGAAGAGTGGAGTACTTTCCACCAATACTTCACAATATTCCCTACAAGTGTTAACAATTATTGGAAACGGTTTCTTTCAGTACACTTTAAAAGAAGATAATCTAGCAATGCCCGACATCATTTGCTCATAATCCTTAACATGTTGGTTTAATTGCCATATGTTAATAAAATTAATTCCTCCAACAAAAAAATAAGAGCTATAATTCTCAAGAATTCTTCAACAAAACCCTTGGAAGCAATATAGAATCTCCTGTTAGGAGAACATTTGAACAAGGCTGATACAGAAGAGTGACTATAGGGAGTTTTTCTTTTCTGTTTTGGAACTGAGTATTTTAGGGTGTTTTTAATTCACCACCAAGTAAAGAAAATGTGACGACTAAGAGAATGAAAGTAATAACCTAAAATAATGAAAAGAAACATTCAGTTTTGTTTGTTTAGGATTTTGAACTATTTTCAAAGCCCGCTATGTATATTATTTCATTTGCATACAGATTTGAAAGCACCGAGAATTCCATTACAGCGCTGGCCCCCTTAACCCCTTCGACCCATCGCTGGAAGCTTAAGTAAGTGAATGAGGACGTCAGGCGTTTAAAGGAAGGGAAGGGTAATGCTCTGGTCTAGGAATCCGAAAACCTACGCCTGAATAGCCACGTGCAAATGAACTCATTCTCTGAAACTTAGGTTTCTCATATACAAAAAAGGTGTTATCACCACCTTTTCTGTCTGCTTCTGAGCTTCATTTGAAAGACATGGTGATACAGTAGGAAACAAAATTGCACAGCTGCTACACAAACCCAAAGAAACACTATCCTACTTATGAAGCACCTACATTGTGCCAGGTACTGTACCAGGCTCCGGACATGCATGAGCTCACTCAGTTTAATTTCATCTTCACAATAACACTGCAAAGCAAGTATTCTTAGTCCCACTTTAAGAGACAAGAAAATTGAGACTCAGAAAAGTTCATCAATTTCCCCCAAAATCTTATGGCTAATAAATGGCAACACTGAGGGTAAATATATTAGTCCATACATAAATCTATATTGATATGCTTCATAATCATCCCCTAAGGGTCTGCATAACTCTTGATTAGTTGTCGTTAAAAATAAAAATTCAAAGCTAACCTCTCACAAAGTAGAATTGAGTAATCTAGAATTTCTCTAACTTTTCCTTTGGATACACCAGCTAGAAAGCTTAGATACTGGGTATTTTCAATCAGCCCATATTAATCCATCAAGCCCACTTCTTTCTTTTCTTGTTTTTTTTTCTTGTTTTTCATTGTTTGCTTTGTTTAATGTAATCTTTATTGTATTTTTTTCTCTTTTCCATTACCATTTAGTCCCCTTATACCCGCCTCCCTCTAGCACTTCTTTCTTACTTCATCCTAAACAAAGACAAATCCTAAACAAACGGCTACCCTATTGGACAACCAGAAACAGTGCCAATGATCATAATCTCCTGTGAAGTCCCCAGAGCCGCTGCCTTGAAATTTTAAGCATTGGTTGTTTGGTGTTAAGAAATTCTGACTGGATGCAATAGCAAGAGGCAGCTTTAAAGACTTTCTGATTGCCCACTGTCTTCCTCTCCATATCCAAGTATGGATAGCCACTAACAAACAAGGCTTAATTATTGGTTTTCTTTGTTTGCTTTTGTTTTTTGATAGCTTGTCATAGCCTATGGGAGAAAAGAGGTCAGCTTATATTTTAAAATAAAATTTATCAAAAGTGAAGGCTATAGGCCTAAGAAAGTTTGTAGAAAAGTTATAGAGTTACATACAAATGGAAGGCAGGCAGCATCATTTTGCCAGAGCAACCAGTAAGTAAAGTCCGCCGTAGAGCCTATTCAACAAGAAGTATTCAGATCAGTTGAGACTTGAGGTTCATTCAGAGCTAAAAAGTCCCTCACGCGTGTCTCACTGGAGGCACAAAACCTTGAACCATCTACAGGAAGTCTGATGTATGAAAACTATGCTCTAATCTGAAGGTTGGAGATTTGAAAACCACCATCTGCATCATCTCCCGTTTCACAGGGAACAGATATAAAAAGCAGGCACTGAGGAACCATGGATTCAAGAATTTCAGCGATTGTGACTGAAGCAGATGAAAGTCTCTCCTTTTAAAATCAAGTTCAAGTTGTATTCAAAGGCGGAAGCATCGACATAAGCTGAGGCCAGAAGTGTGCAAACAGGAGGGTTTGAAAAACTGGAATTTTCCAGGTAAGACGAAACTAGTAAGTGGATTTGTGTGGATTCTGTTTCATTTTGTTTTGAATGAAGAGGGTAGAACTCATTCCTCTTCAAATTCCCCATCACAGTTCTTGACAACGCCAGAGTCAGACTTTGTAGTTGGCAAACAAAACCGAACATGCTTCCCTTGATGCCTGAGCCTGTTTTTCTCCTTTTGCCTCCAGCAGCACATGTTATTGATTAATTAAATCATTCCTTACCTATGCCTTTAAATTATTTCAAATTCTTTCAGTATCTATTTTCAAGCCTGTTACTGATTTGCATCAGTGTCCTCTAAGTGCTGTCGAACTTGCCACATTAGATTCACACTACAGAGTTCAATGCTAAGACGTCAGGACCCACCCAGAAATGTCATCACCTACCTCTGGTTGTGACAATTTACTTAACCGTGGCAGACCGATGGAAATGACAGCAGTTTGATTAGAAGGGCTCTAAAGTCTTAACTATGTGAACACCTGTCATATCATCTTGATGCCAGGTATTAATATCTAAAACACTAATTAATAAGACAAAAACAAAATAGTATCGCAAAATACTGTACAATGGGAGGCAAATAATTAGCATACCACCCTGATGAACAATTACATGTAATTATAGTAGAGTCACTAACATGTTTTTGGTGCTTTAGTGATACACTGAAGAGAGTACATCATCTTTCTTATGGCAGGAACAGGTTATATGATTTCTTCTTGCTTCTTCTGGCTCCAGAATTAATTATTATATTCTGGCTTATCATATGTACATGATGGTACCAGGCAGTTCTTTATTTAACAAAAGTTTACTTAAAGCCTAGAAAGCAGCAGGTGCCATATGACACAGTGAACTCGAGGGTGATGGCATAGTGAGTTAAATTGTGTGTTCCAAAAAGATGTATTCAAGTCTTACCCCCTGGTACTTACGGATGTGATGTTATTTGGAAATACGGTTTTGCAGGTATCATCAAGATGAGGACATTAGATAGTATGGGGTCTATATCCAGTAACTTTTCTGCCTTTATAAAAAGAGAAAAGGCCTTGGGCAGTGTGGCTTGGTTGGTCAGAGTGTCATCCCATAAACTGAAAGGTAGCAGGTTGGTTTCCCAGTCAGGGCACATGCTTAGGTTATCAGTTCAGTCCCCAGTTGGGTTGTGTACGGGAGGCAACTGATCGATGTTTCTCTCATGCTGATGTTTCTCTCTCTGTTTCTTTCTCTCTCCCCTCCTCCCTCATTAATGGCTATATCCTCAAGTAAGGATTAAAAAAAAAAGGAAAGGATACAAAATATTCAAGTTAGGTCATGTGACAACAGAGCCAGATATTGTAGTGGCACAGCTACGAGCCAAGAAATGCCCAGGATTGCGGGGAGCCACCAGAAGCCGGGCAGAGGTATGGAGGGATTATTCCCTAGAGCCTTCAGAGGAAGCATAATCTTACTGACACTTGATTTTAAACATCTAGCCTCAAGAACTGTGAAAGAATAAATTCTGTTGTGACAGAAGCCTTAGGAAACTAATACAGATGATAATTTTAGTCCAAGGCACAGCCAGGCAAATGAAAAAAATTAACAGAAGAACTCCCGGAAATATGATGTTTTCATGACCAAAAGACTGTTGACATCTAACACTTTTAAAAATTTAAGTTTTCATGACAGTGAAAAGTAGTGCTTTTGAACAAGATAAACAATAGGCTACTATCTTAACCAACTCTACACTAATTTGCTTTTTGAAAATAGAGAAACCATTTGACTTCTGAACATGTCAGTTTCCTTTCCTAGAAGGTAAGATTTGACATACTAATAATCTTCCCTGCAAGACTACAAAAAATGACATTATACTGAATCCTTTTGCAAATGGAAATGTAATAACTATACATACATGTAGATAGGAAGGAAGGAAGGAAGGA
>VMDR010007084.1:0-42230 GCA_007922815.1 Macrotus californicus | reverse complement strand
TCAAAAATAGGAACAGTAAAATGACAACAAACACACAGTTATTAACAACTGAACCAAAAACAAAAACTAAGCAAACTAGAACAGGAACAGATCACAGAAATGGAGATCACATGGAGGGTTATCATCAGGGGAATGGGTGGGGAGAGGGGGGGAAAAGGCACAGGGAATAAGAAGCATAAATGGTAGGTAGAAGATAGACAGGGGGAGGTTAAGAATAGTATAGGAAATGGAGAAGCCAAAGAACTTATATATATGACCCATGGACATGAACTAAAGAGGGGGAATGTGGGTGGGAAGGGGTGTGCAAGGCGGAGGGGAATAAAGGGGGGGAAAATGGGACAACTGTAATAGCATAATCAATAAAATATATTAAAAAAAAAACATTTAAGGGAAACAACACAGTCTCCTTATGGCCTAACAAACATGGGGCATGTTTCCAGAAAGCTGAGAACATTAAATATAGGCGCAGTTCTCTTTTGCACTTGTTCTAAACCTGGAGAGGAAATGGAACTGGATTTATAAGCTGAAGACAGGAAGGCTGTGCACTTCCTGAGACCACGTGACAAGTCTGAGTGATAGCAAGTCCCAGGTCCACCTCTGCCCAATGCACCTTTCACCAGACCAGAGCATCCTGAAAAGCAGTCTTGTAGGAAAACCCACACCTCTGGCCCAGGGTAATTCTTACCAGAGTCTAGGTGAGTTGTCCTAGCTCTCTTCAGTATTCCAAGTGGTTTATACTTCAGCTCAGTGCTTTGGGAAGAACGGCATAAAGGCTTTAAGCTGAAATGAATATGAATATTTTATTGTTCCTGCTAGGAAAGCTGCTGGAATGTAAGCATCATTTATAGGAATTATAAAAACTTTACCATAGGGGAAATCATAACTGCTTTCAAAAGCTGAAAAGCAATGTTCAGTAATTTAAAATCACTTCAATATAATAAAGTGCTAATACAACCTGGTGGGTATCTAATTGTAGGATCAAGGGAAAGCAAAACTCGTATCTGCTCTTGCACTGCAAAAAAGCAGGTCCCTATTCTTAAAAACTTAATACAGTGACACCTTCTGGCGTACAGGGAATACAATACAGCTAGCTGTTTTCCCTTTCCTGTTTAATGATGTTTACTTATCTCTCGTAAGAATCTCACAAATTGGATCACTTCATTCTAGAGGCTAAAAACTAAGACTCAGTAAAGATAAAATATAAAAGGGCACAGAAATAAGATTTGAGGGTGCCCTGCCCTTTTTCAAGGCCCTTATTGCCAACTGATTCCTTATGCAGTTCCCAGAAGCTGTTAGGATTACATATAACATACCTACTTGAAGAAAGCCATCATGTTCTCAACCAGACACATTCACTGTCCTTGCCCCTGTTCTCAGGCCCGATACCATTCTCTGGATCCATCCCGTTCAATAACACAAGTTCTACAAGTACCAACAACTTACATTTCTATAACTTTATCCATCGTCGCGCCCAATGGAATGACATTTGGATACGCATTCACAGGACAGATGTAGCTCAAGAAATCTTTAATCTAGAAGAAGGAAAATAAAAGGGATCAATTATCTCAACAGTGGGTATGAGAAGCAAGTAATGGAGGCCAGGGGAAAGCAGCAGGAAAATCATGGCTGTGTTCTCAATGCTTGCTGCATGTGGGGTTCACCTGGGGACCTCGGGAAAAAGAAATACCCAACATTTAGCTTCATCTCAGAGACCCTTTTAATACTAAGCTGCAGTGGGACCTGGGGCTCTGCATTCTCCAAGTGATTCTGTTCCACAATAAGGACTGAGAATCGCTGGTTAACAGGATTCAAAGGTTCTGTATTTCTTCTTAAGACTTTTAGTGTCCTCATCTAAAAAGGGCAGTCATATTTAACACAGCCCCTTCGTGTATGTTAGATTTAGCCGAGTACTTAATACACACAAGAAAACGAGGTCTTAGAAGTACAATTTTTTCCACCTACATAATTGTTGGCAATACCAAGGGAATTGCATCTTTGAGGTTGCTTCATTTTTTGTAATAGTTTATTGTAACCCCAACAAGGACAGTTACCTGCAAAACTTCATGAATACCTTGACTTTTCTGCAAAGCTCAGATGCTAAACAAAGGAACTGTCACTAGCCCACAAAACACCTCTACAGACCAGACTTCAACTTACCAGATCTTGGTGAGCTCGTGATCTCAGGAAGATACCTAACGTCTTTTAAGTCTTTGATTCTTCATCAAAAAGTATAAATGAACTAATGCATGTAACTTGCTTAGCCCAGTACTGGGTATGGTTAACTATTTAGTAAAATCACCCATTGCAAAGCTGATAATGACAACACAAAGATTTTTATTCCCTTCTGCAAATGGGGAGATTGAAGCATAAAGTAATTATTAGTACCCAACTTTCTCAAGTAACGGACCATATCAAAGGAGGTAATAACCCAGGAATTATCAGTAACTTCATTTTAAAATAAAATGGCTACCTTAAGATGGGAAAAGACAGGAAGATCCATTCTTCAGATACTTTTCATAAATAACTTCCTTTATACTTGCAGAGCAGACGTGCGAATGGAAACCATTATTTACCTGCCTACAACCTGTACAATTTTGCAAAATCAATCCAAAGTTGAGGCTGGTAGAAATCAGAGGCTTTTTGAATTGAACAAGGATTTAAAAAGTAAGGCCAAGCCTGTACCATCACTGATTGACTTACTCTACTCAGCAATGAAGTGGCCACAGGAGACAAGAAACACCCAGTGGAAGGGCACCCTCTCTCACTTGCCCAGCTTGATGACCTTTCCCCAGATGCCTGCCGTACAACAATTCCCTAACAGAGTCAGTTCTCACCACTCTCAGTAGTCATGCTCTCCAGTCACCATGAACACTGAACTGGCACACCCCGGCCTACTTCTGGGGGAATGCAGGGGTAGGTTCCTGTAAACCTCCGCTCAGTGTTTTTGTTAACCAGTCAGTAACATCACCTTGTTTTAGTGTGATTTTGCTTAAAAAATATTTAATATACCAACAGCAGCACTATAGCTCATGCCTGCGTGAAGCTTATCAAACGTTTTCTCCATAAGGCACACGCCAGCAGTCCTGCATTAGGAACACCAGACAGCACTTCAGCACGATGCTCAGGGGCTGCTTCAAACAGTGAAATCACCAACAGAGACAGACTAAATAGACTGCCAAAAGGACAGTTGTTCACACTCTCGAGAGCTGAAACAAGACGGTACAATGCTGCCTTGTTCGGCCTGAGCTGGGGATGTGCACTTTGGGCGGGCCCCGTCGTCCCCACTCTGCTGTGCGTGTCTGCAGTGACCACAAAGCTCTGCTTGTATCAATTTGGGACTCAAAGAAATTTTCCTGAGGATGCAAGTTTGTAAGTAAGGAATCCATAAATATAGAAGATCAACTGTATTTAGAAAAAACTGAAAGGAAATATTTATATCTACTATTTACATTATAGTTCATGTTCTATATATAGGATATAGGCAAATTAATTAAACCAACTTTCAGGAAAGCCTGTCCCTCACCGAATACTGTGAAAGAAGACGACTAAGCAGAGCTCAGAGTAATCCTACCCTGTGTGTGCCAACTAGCTCTGATCTAAGGAGGATGGGAAGAGAAGTAGGTCTGCTTCATCTCTACTCGAGTTGCAGGGAAATACATCCTTAATGTGAGGTAATTTTATAAAGTCCCACAAAGGCTTATGCTTCCCAACTTGGCTACTAACTATATTGAAGAAGAGAAATAAAACAGGAGTAGATTTGATTGAAAAAGGAAGGCCTACCCTTTCCCCCAATTAGATGCCTTCCCTGTGGCTGAGACAGAAAGGATACTCTGTCAATCAAGAGAAAGGGACTCTGATGCTGAGCGAGATGCCACACCAAGGACAAATCACCAGGAAGGGGCTTTGGCAACAACCTAAGATTCAGGAGAAACTGATGAAGAAAACAAGTAAGTTATAGCACCAAAATGAATTATGTCCAAGCTACTCTCAGATAACCTGTTTGTACATGAAAGTTAAGATCAGTTATTTAATAGAGATGTCATGGTGCTATTTTGAGAATATGATGAAGAATTGTTTACGATATCATGGCTGACTTGATAAGGATGCTGCTACTTGGAGTTCTGGAGGAATCTGCCTGTTCAAATCATTGACACGTCCACAGCTCACTGCTAAAGGGCTGAAGCCACATATCCCAAACACAAAGATAATAGTTGTCAAGAGAAATGGATTTTTAAGTGCAGAAATGGCAAAACTAAAATTATATATGTCTTAAAGTGTCATAAAAAGCCTGCTTTTGTATTGCTTTTTCTCCAATACGAGAAATTACTGAATCTCTGGACTTGTTAGTTGCTAGCGTTTACTTTGGAAATGCATGAGGATTTTGCATATAAATCACATATATCAAATTCCCATTCTGGCAGGTCAGTTTCCTACATAAAAAGTGCATAACTGAACCATTTTAACTCCTCTTAAAACTGGATAATTCTAATGTACTACATCCCTAAGGACAAGGTCTACAGTGCAGTCATTTCTGTTCTCCCTCACTGCTGAGTATTCAGTGCTATTTGTTAAGTGCTGAAGTGGTCAAGTTTTGGAGGAGGCCAAGAATCTGGACACACAAGGTAGCTCCTTCAGATAATGTTTATGATTCCTTTATGATGGGTGAGCAATACAATTGCAGTGGGGAAGTTAAATCAATTCAGGAAGCAAGATGGGAAGAAAACCTTAATCGTAAATACAGCCTTCAATGTTTAGGATGAAAACAGGTAATAATAGCAATTTCCTTTGTACTTAGTAACGTAACTCATCCACTGAAATGCTTTCCCTGCAATTTCTTTAGGAAAAGCCACAACAAATCAGCAGTAGAAAAAGAGATGCTACTGGAAGTCCAGGAGACTTGCACTCAGCCATGAAGGCTGCTGAGCAGTCAGCAGCAGGGTTACGTGTATGTGGGATCCTCTTACCTCACTGTAGGAAGAGTGGAAAGAAAAACAAGCTCTGTATGAACTCTCTCCAGTCCTAAAGGGAAATGAAAAAAAAATTGAAAGGTCACTTACCAAAAGTAAGCTGAGTTCTAAATTTTGAGCCTTTCCATTTAGGCCATTCCAGTAAAAATTCCCTACACTCAAGAATTTCTTCCTGGAACACAAGGGAACTCTTTCCATAAATATAAACATCTGTAGACATTCCAAAGAGCCAACATTAAGGAAATGTTCCCCCAAAATGAGGATCATTATGGTACACCTCTCCTTCACTAAGGGCTCTGTTCCCTCCGACATCAGTCCACAACTCCCTGCTAAACAACACTCAGCCTCTACCCATCTTACCTACCCAACTAGATAGGCCTCAGGAAGTACTGACTGATGGAACTAGCCATGAGATAGGTTTGGAAGCAGCTTCTCTTTAGTTTAAATAGACTTTAAATGTCACAAGTTATTTTCCACAATTATAATATATCCTCCTCTTGGGCTTAGGCTAGATTGCATTTAAACCAACTGAAAGATCACCGGTTTGATTCCGTTAGGACATATGCCTGGGTTGCATGCTGGGTTCCCAGTAGGGGGCGTGCGAGAGGCAACTGATTGATATCTCTCTCACATCCATGTTTCTCTCCCTCTCTCACTCCCTTCCCTTCTCTCTAAAAAAAAAAAGTAAAATAAAATAAATGCAAATAAATAAACTCAAATAAAATATACTCAAAGTGAAATAAAATAAAATAAATTAGATCATCTACCTCAAAGCAGGGTTTCCCTGAGAAAACCTGTGACATTGCTTTCTTACCTCACAATTACATTTGTTTTCCTGGTTCTTTCTCCAAACCACATTGTGGATGGCTTAATGCTGATTGTATGGAGTGGAATTCTATTTCTGGAAGTAATTCCACATGGTAACCTATTCCACTGAAAATACTCCTCTGCCTAAAAAAAAAAAAAAAAGATTTAAACATGGAGTAAAGCAGTTTAACATTTTCAACAAATATATTTGTAGGCAGGATCTCAATTAACAAAAGAAGTAAATAAGTTTTCAGACATGAAAAACAATGGAAATACGAGATAATTTCAAAGTGAGAAACTAACTACAAAACAACTGGCCTGGACTCTCCAAAAATATCAACATGATGGAAGAAAAGCAAAAACTGGAGATGTGATCTACATCAAAAGGGACTAAAGAGGACTGGGTGAATGCAACCCATGATTCTTCGTTAAATCCCGTCCACCAGCTATAAAGGACATTAATGGGACAACTGAGGAAAACGGAATATGGACTATATTATACCCGACAGTATCATGTCCGTGTTAGATGTCCTGAGTGTGGGAATCATACTGTAGTTATACAGGAGAACGCCCTTTCTCCAGTGACACATGCCAAAGGTTCAGGGTAGAGTGCCACGAAGTCTGTGATTGAGTCTCGAGTGGGTTGCAGGTGGAGTTGGGGGGTCTGGTCACACAGAGAGGTAGAGGAGCAAGAGTGCAAGTGTGGCAAAGTGTTAACTAACTGGGGGATCCAGTCTCATAATTTTACTGTTTTTAAATTTTTCAAAATAAAATTGGAGAAAATAAGTGTCTCTAAAAGGCTGAAAAACAGTGGGACTATTTTCCCAAAGATGTGTTTAGATCAGGACCCTTCAAAACCACATGCACTGCAGCACGGCATCACACGGCACCTGGTGCCTTTGCTGCTGTTTCCTCTGCTCAGTGTTGTTAAGGCGACGGGACTTCAGAAAGCTCTTAAGCCATTGGAAGCAGTGGCTCAAAGCCATGAGGGAAATGACAGGAGTAGCAGGTACAAATTACGCTACTTGGTGGCATGTGAGAAAACTCAAGAGCAAAAAAAATTGGCCAACTGTGAGATTTATGGGGTGTAGGGGGACCAAAGACTACAAGTCCGACAGAAGAAGGACAGTTTCACTTTGTGTCTCCATCTTTTTGTCCACCCACGAACTCACGGGCTGTGTGTACGTAAGTGTGTGCACACAACAAAATGATGAAATAGGTTCATGAGTGGGAACTGTAATATGCAGCCTATCGATCATCAAAGTAATTTCTTACCTTGTAGCTCCCCTACAGTGGTAGTCCATGCTGTGGATAAGAATTCTTTTTTTTTTTTAATTATGCTTTATTTTAGGGCTGAGCAACTTTATGTTAGGTTTTTAGCCAATGAAGCCAATATTACTACCACGATAATTATCTAAATGTATAAAGGCAGTGTTTACTAAAATAAAAAGTACTCAGCACTTGAATGCTAAGAAACTTTAAATCTAGAGGAAATTATGATCATGCATACTAGTGCATTTGAAGATCACTACTTAGTATTAGTGATATAGAATTATTATGTAAATTAAAATTTTTTTAAATGTGAAAGGCAAGTTCAAAACTTAATACCTGGGATTTGATAACAGAAGGTCATTTAATAAGAGGGAGTTCTATGGTGGCATTAAAAAACGATTACAGCCCTGGCTGGTGTGGCTCAGTGGACTGAGTGTCAGCCTGCGAACCAAGGGGTCACCGGTTCGATTTCCAGTCAGGGCACATGCCTGGGTTGCAGGGTGGGTTCCCACTGGGGTGGGTGTGAGAAGCAACCACACATTGATGTTTCTCTTCCTTTCTTCCTTCCCTTCCCCTCTCTCTAAAAATAAATAAATTAAATATTCAAAAGAAAAAAAAACAATTACAAGTGAGTTGCAAAGATATAAGAAACATTCACTTGAAATCAGACCAGGAAAACATGTAACTATTTCAAAATTCAAAGCAAAATTATATCTAGATATTTATCCCAAATGAGAAGAAAAATACAGTTTATAAATGTGTACGTACCATGAGTCTCAAAAATAGCAATGGATTGTGAATGTTTTCTTAAATTATGAGTTCTAATATTTTACTAATTTGATTACAAATAAATTATTCATTATATAATTCACTACAGATAAACATGTATCAAATGGGTATGAATACATGTCATTAAAAAATCATAAGTATTTGTATCTATTCACTAATTATGAAGTTTATGGTAATGGAATCTAGCACTGTACAGTTGCATGACCTTGGGCTAATAACATAGGATCTCAGCCTCAGTTTTAAACTTTGTAAATTGAAGAGCCTAGAAAATGGAATTTCTGAGGTTCTTTCTGGACCTGAAATTCTGTTTCTCATGGATCCCACAAGCAATGAAGAAAGCAATTTACTCGGTACCTTTGGGTGGCGACATGCATGGATCTGAGTGCTGCGGTCTGTGGTGAGATGATGAAGGATGTCAGGCATGTTCCAAAACATGTCTAGCTTATCCACATGAACCTGAGGAAAATTATAGATAAGATTGTTTTAATTGTACTTCTATAAATGAATTACTCAAGAGTAATTACACAGTTAGGGAGCTAACTCTTCTTCCTTGAAACCTAGTGTTTGGCATTTCAGTGTACATTAGTATTCTGTCAGGATATCAGGCAAAGAGCAAAGATTGTATTCCTACCAGTCATGTTACCACCTACAGTCGGTGGTAAGAGAGAAATCTGGAGACTCAGTGGATTTCACTGGATCGTGCTAATACCATCCTTCGGACCATTAAGAGTCATTCAGTTAGCCCTGGCTGAGGTGGCTCAGTGGACTGAGTGCTCACTGCAAACCAAAGCTTCACTGGTTTGATTCCCAGTCAGGGCACATGCTTGGGTTGTGGGCCAGGTCCCCAGCAGGAGGTACTCAAGAGGCAACCACATTAATGTTTCTCTCCCTCTCTTTCTCCATCCCTTCCCCCCAAAAAAATAAATAAATAAAATCTTTTTAAAAATACTTTTAAAAAAGTCATTCAATTAATATCTACTGTACACCTACTATATGTCAAGCTTTATTTTAAATTCTGGGTATGCAGCAGTGAATGCAGCAGACAAGCACAATCAAGAGCCACTCATGAACACATACACACAACATGCCATTGAAGGGCAGATGGCAGGGGGAAGAGAGCTGGACTGGGAAGCAGAGACCCACCCTCCCTTACCGCACACCTCTTTACTGGATGAAAACGGGGAGTGCAGATGCAGAAAAATAAATAAATAGAGCCTTGGCCACTTTTAGAATTTTAAGGCTAATACGGTTTGAAGTATAAAACTAATGTGTCAGTTTTACCTAAAGCTTCCCTCTAGTTACTTCCAAGTAAATAACATGTACATACAGTAAGTCCTTAATGTCATCGGCAGGTTCTTGGAACTGCTCAAAATGACATATAGCAAAACCAATTTTATCATAGACTAGTTGATATAAGCAAGAGTTAGTTCCTAGTCCTGGCCAGGTAGCTCAGCTGGTTAGAGCCTGGCCCCAATACTCTGAGATTCCAGGTTCAATCCCCAGTCAGGGCACATACAAGAATCAACCAATGAATGTATAAATAAGTGAAACCACAAATTGATGTCTCTCTCTTTCTATCTCAACCTCTCTCCCTCCCCCCAAATCAATGAATAAGAAAATAACAAAGTTAAGTTCCTAGGGCATCTTGCTGATGTTGTAATGAAACGACATTCAATGAAACGTTATTCAAGGACCTGCTATACCTAAATTGATGTGAGAATTATGAAATGGCAAAAGTATTCTCATTTTGAACCAAAGAATTAAAATAATGTCAAAATTGCTGTGGCAATTAATACCAAGACAGGTGTAAAAAGAATCCAGGCATAATCACTTACTTAACTCTTGGCCTGTTCTACTCACTATCTGTTTATTAAGGAGTAACAAGTAACAATGAATTTGTTTTTCTGGCCTCTCTAAGAAGGAGATTTTTAAAAGGGGTAAAGTCTGAGATGTATAGAGAGCAGTAAAGAAACTCTCATCCTTGCGAAAATAAGGAAGTCTGAAAAAGTGGCCATACATCATGGCTGAGATCCCTTAATTAAAAACCTCACTGTCTCCCTTTTTAAATTCCTGATCTGAGATTGTGTCTGTGCCCTAAACAGGATTAAGGGAGGGCTCCCTGCAGGGTGAAAGACCTGCCTGCCCACATCCCCGCCCCTCCTCAGCTGGTGGTTTCTCCCAGCAAGGCCTAAAGAGCAAGCAGGAGCTTCCAGTTCGCTCAACTTCACACACCACTAAAATTTACAAAACAAATTTGGGACTGGGAAGTAGTTATTACCTTTATATTCTGCCAAGAGAGGACATGAGGGAAAAATGGTGGAGAGTATTGTAGATAACTGTGTATGTGTGTGCACACAACCTATTATCATTGTGATTTTAATTTAAAAGGCCATTTTAACACCAAAATCTCAGGATGAAAGCAAATCCTTCCTAAAATGGAGAACTGGCAACTTCATGCCAATATATTTGGACAGAAGGATTTAAGGAAGAAAGGAATTAAGGAAAGAAGGACCTAGGAAGTAAAGATTTATAAAGGCAGGGAAGGAGGGAAGAATTTTTCAATTTCAAATGCAAAAAAAAACCAACTAGATAATCTTATTGTGCTAAATTACATTGTATATAATCGTTAAATTCTTTGCACAAGTTTGTTAGCTAGGGGCTCTCTATTAAAAGACAGAAAAGGAGGTAGGACTCAATGTCCAGCTAGTCCCAGCACTTTGTTTTGTTCACCACTGTTACCAAAATCCACCCTGTCTTCCCGGCCAAGAGCAGAAGGCCAGGGCGCAGCAGGCACACTCACACACACTAGGCTCTGCTGCTCTGGGTCCGGAGAGCCCAGCACTGAACCATCTGCAAGGGACAGGAAAACTCCGTCCCAGCCTGGGCAGATACGGATCCATAAAGGCTCGGTGCTCTAAGACAACGTGTTTGAGACAATTTGACCATGACCCACAGTAAGATACATGTTTTCCCTGGCTACCCAGTACACACACATACATGTCTGATTCCGCCGTGAATTTTCACAAAACAATAATTACTGTGACTACAAACAATACACTCAAGTATCCTCTAGTTCAAACTTATTTTCACTGCTGGTCACAATCACTAAATTTATTTCATGACCCACGGGTTTTGAAAAAATACCTCCTCTATGGGACATTTCACCAAGGGGCCACTGTCAAGCCCCCCCATGAGGATGTGGATAAACAAAGATGATATGTTACTTCAGAGGGGCTGCCAAGCTGTGCCCCGCTCCTCTCTCTCTCTCTCTCCCTCTCTCTGTGCCCCGCTCCCCTCTCTCTCTCTCTCTCTCTCTCTCTCTCTCTCTCTCTCTCTCTCTCTCTCTCTCTTTCTCTCTCTCTCTCTCTCTCACACACACACACACACACACACACACACACTCATGCGCATGCACTTGCTTGGATAGGTTGTTTGCATCTTTACTGCTTTCAGGTTTGGGGGGAGGGGGAGGGAAGGTGAAGTGGGGAGAATGGAAGGGAGCAGCAGGAAAGAAAGAGCCGCCACCATACCTGGAGTCCAAATTCTTCACTAAGGTTGGTGAACAGATACTCATACCCGTAAGCTGCTTTGCAGTTCAGCCACACCACGTGGTACGGACTCCGCGTGATCCAGCTCCGAACCAGCTCCACCATTCCACTCAGACACTCTCCCTGGTGGGTGTTTAAAGGCATTTAACACTCCCATTCCTAGCATTCACAGGTGTTAATGCAATGGGAACAACTGTGATCTGATTTGGTACCCACAGACTTTATACTAGAAAGATGCCATGGCTGGGTTCTCGCCCCACTTTTCCAGACTTACCCGACTAGGAATTTGATGAAATTTTGGATCGCAGAAAGTAGTATCTAAGTATACACTTTGGATGTCTTTAACTCTGGGGAAAAAAAACAATTGGTGTTAATCTAGTGTGAAATAAAATATGCAGAAAGTTTAAACTCTCAGTTATTTTACATGATGTTCCATTCCACTTGGAGTTTTTTTGTTAAAACAACTTTGTTGGGAAATTATTTCCATACAATAAAATATGTATATTTTGTGTGTGTGGTTCAGTGAAACCTGACAAATTTGTGTAACTGTTACCTCAATCAACACACAGAATGTTACCGCCACCCTGATTCAAGAAGAAAAATTAGCTTTAGTGTTACAAACATTACAATCACGTTTGATTTCTAAGAGAAGTAAAGGCTTGTATTTGGGGAAAGCTGGGCAGTAACACTTTCTAAATGGTGTGGTCTTATACTCAGAGTTACACAAAGCTCAGCACCTGCCCTCATAGTGCAGAAGCTCCATTCTGGCAGCTTCTCCTTTGGCCAGTCTGAAGTCTCCTGTGTACAAGACAGTTCCATGATCACCCTGAAATAGAAACCTGTAAAGAATACATACGTCAGTGACTTCTCGGTCTCATACAAAACCCTAGTAAGCAAAAATACACTGATGCCATAGCAAGTGTTTCCTGCCAGAGGCAGCCCCAATAACACAGTGTTAATGGAATTTCGATAGCTCAAAACCACACCAGGCACTTGGCTGCCACCTCTTCCCTGGGGGGAAAAATGGCACAACGGAGATGCCACTGAGTTTGCGACAGATGTCCCCTGAAATACGTTAGCACTCTCAACTATGTACTGAGATCATTCCTGCCCATGGACAGAAGAATCTACGTGACAGGAAAATGCAAAGCCAATGGAGGAATAGCTATTGAAGACTTCCATGGTGAGAAAACCACATTTCAAACCTGATCTTCACCTCAGCCCCTCAAGACCAATTTGGAAACAAAGATCACAGAAAGTGCCATAAAAATAATCAAATCTCCCTATTCATATTATTTTCTAGACCCTAAAAATGTGGTATCTCTACAAATATTATACATATCTAGATATAATAAAATAGCAAAATAGATGAGCCCCCTTACATAACTGATCCTGGGCAATGACCAGCTGGTAAGAGAGTCACAACAATCTCTTCCTTCTAAAAAGAAAATAAAGAAAAAATAATAAGTTATCATTAGGACTCAGGTATACAAAGTCCTCTTTAATAGAACATATTAGGGTACTTCTCAAGAATGTGCCTTTTCTCCTTATTTCCTCATCTCCAAACCCTGGAAACAAGTGGAACCTTTGCCCAAAAAACAAACAGTCAAACGCTGAGTTATGACATGGCATGGCAATTCCACGCTGATGCACACGCACAAGAGAAAGGAACACTTACAGACAAACCGCACATCAAAGTTCACAGCAACATTACTCATACTAGCCAAAGAGAAGAACAGCCCGAATGCCTACTAGATGGTGAATGAACCAACAAAATGTGGTCTCCCCATACAATGGGGTATTATTTGGCCATAAAAAGAAATAAAGTACTGACATATACTACAACACAGATAAACCTTGAAAACATTAGGTAAAGTGACAGTCACGAAAGTCCACATTTGTATGATTCCATTTCTGTGAAATTTCCAGGATAAGCAAACCTACAGAGACTTTAAGGAAAACAGTGGTTGCCAGGGGCTGAGGGGAGGGAGAAAGAGGGGGTAACTGCTTACGGGTACAGTTTCTTTCTGGATGATGAAAATATTCTACAATTGATCATGGTGATGGATATACAACTCTGTAAATATACTAAAAGTCACTAAACTGTACACCTTAAAAGGGGTGAATTGTATGGTGGTGTGTGAATTATATCACAATAAAGCTGTTATTTAAAAAAAAAAAAAAAGTCTTGATGTAGCCTGGCCCCAAGTCACCATACTGTCCCCCGTCCTGTTGGCGCTGAGCCTGATGGGCAATAATGCCTCTCAGCCCTCAGGACGGGGGTGGGGCTGGGAGTGGGGGGCGCAGAGCTCTGGACACACCAGCCCCTTCCATAAGTCCAACACTCATTCCACAGGCCCCTTTAAAACAGCTGGTTGGAGCTTGAGACACAACACAGAAAAGCCACAAAGCACAAGAAGAAACATGAAGAACCAGAGTGGACAGCAAGACTCTGCTCAGTGAGAGCTGCCTGCTGTCTGGGGCCCGATTTTGAGAAAGCCTTCCACCAACGTAGGTCACAAGGCAGAGAGGCAACGAGACTAAGACTCAAAACAAGTCAGCAAACTGAGTTCAGGCCATCCCTTTTCACGCCCCGCTAAACTGGCCATGCAGCTCTCCTTCAGGACATAGTTTGATGAGGAGCACTTCGAAAGCCTATCTTCTCCGAAGAAGAAACGGGGAAAGTCAGCCCCTGACTGACTGATCACAGCCTCACAACAAAGGACACCCTCAGAGCTCACCCTGTCAGCAGAGCAGGTTATAAGCAGACTGTGGGACAAATACTCACGAGATTTGCAAAAAATAGGAAAATACCTCCTAGCTCTAGATATAATCTGAGACAATAAATAATTAAAAAGTAGGTCCACAGTCCTACTATTATTATAACAATATACTCACAACACAAAAACACCTGCTTCTAAATTTTTTAATTGATTTTAGAGAGAGGAAGGAAGAGAGAGAAGGAAGAACAGAGAGAGAGAGAGAAGAGGACAGACAGAGAGACATCGATTTGTTATTCCAGCTATGCATAAATTGGTTGATTCTTGTATGCACCCTGACTGGGGATCAAACCCACAGCCCAGGCATATCACAACAATGCTCTAACCAACTGTGCTACCGAGCCAGGGCAACTTGCTTTTAAATTTAAGGACAAAAAATATATTGGATCCACTTGGACAGGGTCTTTTTCTTGAATAAAAAAATTTTTCAGAAAAAAATCACAACATACATAAATTTCCTACAAAAAGATCAAGCACTGTTTTATCTCCTGAACATTATAATAAGCATGTTGAGTGTGACAATGACAGCACACAACATCCACAACCGGCATTCCCGCCATTAGTATGTGACACTTAAAAGGAGCCATCCTGACAGAAGTCATAGCCAAGCCCTTGGAAGAAGAAAATAAATATGTTCTACGTGGTGTTTTTCCCTGCAAACTCACTCAATTCCAATAATTTTTACTTATGGTTAAATAAGCATTCAAAATCAAGCAGAAAGATAAATAATCATTTTAGCAATAAATAATAATTTTCAAAAACATGATATTTAATATTTAGTTACCTCGCCTGATGCTTCATCAACTAAAGATATCTGGGTAGGAGTTTCAATTTCGATTGATACCTATTAAAATAAAATAAGAGGTCATGTGTACATCATAGCATATACTTTCACAGTTTTTCATGGCTTAATATGTCTTTGCCGTCTCAAACACAGAAAGGGGGCTAAGAGAAGTTACGGGCTCTCTGTCTCACAATTACTAATTTCACTACAATAAATGTTTTAAGCAGCTTGAAAACATGATGAAGCTAAAATAATACCTTTCTCAAGGCTGATGTGGCAAAGCATATTAACTGCCTTGTAACCTTATGTCTACAGCAATTCTGTTTCGACAAATTCAATCTTCCTCCCTTCACCTTCCCTTCCCTTCGAACTTGAGTCTGTGTAAAACATGTAGTCACGTGTTCTGTGTGTTTAGGGTTTGTGCTGCAGAACACAGTCTGGATCTGCCCATGACAGGCTGGCCTCATTCGTGGACTTGAGCTGCTGCAGAGGGCTCCAAGACAGACTTGCACATCTCACTAGCACAGCAGCTAACAGGGAGAGGCACTCAATAAGTAGATGATGGATGAATGAGTGAACTAACATAGTGTTTCATCTTTTATGTTCACACATGAAATGGCCTTTTCCTCCCATGTACTATTATTAACTATCTTGCCAACAGGGTTTATCTTTTTATTATCTCCTACAACAATTCATGTAGTATAGGGATTACTTGTTCTCTAACATTTGGCAAAATGCACCTATAAAACTATGTGGGCCTGGGCCTTTATTGAAGAAGAGATCTTTAGAAATTGTTGTAGGCTTCTCTCCTTTTCCCTCCTCCCTGCCCCCCCCACCTCCCTCCTTCTTGGCTTCCTTCCCCCACCCCCTTGACTCTCCCCTCCCTGCCCTTGCAAATAAATAAGTAAATAAATAATAAAATTGTTTCAATTTCTTGGAGGTTACTGATTTATTCAAGTTTTCCATTTTCCTTGCCTCAATTTTGTATTTTCCTACTTTACCAGATATTTATCCACTTTGTCTAGATTATCAAATACACTAACATAGTAATTGTCCAAAATGCACTGCTGTTAATAAGTTATTTTCCTTTTGTCATTCTGTACTTTTACACGAATCTTTTAAAATCAATATTGTCAGAAATTTATCTCTAGTTCTGTGAAAACCAGCTTTTAGTTTTGTTCCTCTTCCTTTTCCTGTGGTAGTTGTTAGCCTCCATATCACTGTCTTGTCCTTCTATCTTTATTATTTTGTGGAAGAAAAAGGGGGTCACACACTAATCTCATAAGCTCAAGGGAGGCCTGTGTGGCAGCCTTAAAAACTCAGAGACCTAAAGTAACCACACAGGATGGGCTGAAATGAAAACTTATTACCTAACTAAAAGTAATTCCCTTCTTCCCGACCCCTCAAGTGCAGGCACAGCACCAGGGAACCAAAGGCCACAAGTCCCCTCATTTTATTATTATCGAGTTAATTGTTGACTGTTAACTCTCCTGTACCCACCCATGTAAAAGAAGTATGTGTCTATCATTTTGCTTTTTATACAACCCCAAAGTTTTACACGCTTTGCTTTCTTCCACCTCCCCAATCTACCACCAGTGGATTTCCTGTAACCCACTCACAACTTCTGATTGTAACGTATGAGGCCGGGTGCAGAAGTGACATTCTCTGGAGTATTTCCTCAGTCTGTTGAGGCTTTGCTTCCAGGCAACTGTCATCAGTTTGGCTCAAATAAACACAAAAGTTCTCTACAGGTTTGAATGTTCCTTACACTGACAATTTCCTTCTTTCACGTATCCTTAGATTCGCTTTGTTGCTCCTTTTCCTTATTGAGTTGAAGACACTCCATTGAATTCTAGTTTTTCCTCCCTAAGTAATATATTCAATGCTACCAATTTCCCTTCAGGCACTACATTCACTGTCCCACACATTTGGACATGTCCTACTTTCGTTGCCCCTCAGTTCTACGTAGTGTGTGTTTTTCTTTACAATTTCATCTTTAACCTAAGAGTTGTTCATTGTGTACATTCAGTTCCCAGATGCATACAATAGGATGACTTCAGCTCTCCTTTTATTTCTGATTTCCAACATCATTGCATTATGGTTAGAGAACAGATCACTAGGATTTCTTAAAACTTCTTTTGTGACATAGTACATAGACAAGTTAGGAAAAGATCTGGTTTTCTCTGTCAGGTTTGGAGCTCTGGATTTCTATTAGTTCACTTTTATCAATTATGTCATTCAAATCTTCTGTATTTTCACTTTATTTCCTACTTCCCTCATCTTTTAGCTTCTGAGATGGTATAGGAAGCACGCCAGCAATAATTGCCAAGTTCCCATTTCTCCCTCAGATTGTGAGGTGCCTTGTGCCACAGCAACTTAGCTGAGCTGAAACAGTCCCAGAAGTCCCCACCATGTAAACTTCCAACTCAGGGTTGAGACTGAGAAGGCAGAAGCAAACCAACAGGCACTTTCAACGCTCAGAAGGACGCCAGAAATTGTAACAGCTCATGTGTGTTGTGGATTTGCTGGCTCAACTCACACCGAGGCAGGACAGCAGCAGCCCCAGGCTCTGCGGGATCTCTCTCCTCCAGCCTCTCAGGGTCCTGGGCCAGGTGAGTGGAGCTCAGTGGCAAAGGGAGTGGCAGCCCTACTGGGGTTGGGAGGAGGGAAGGACAGACACAGCTTCCAGTTCTGTCTTTGTAGATTCCAGCCTGTCTCTGCTCTTCCCCACTTCTTTCTCAGCTTTCCCTCCTGACTGCTGACCAGGCCAACCCATAGTGACTCAGGCCTAATACCAAGGCCAAGGTTACAGCCTGGCTACTGTGTGCCTTTATGGAGGGAGGATGGGACCCCATCCCAATTGACAGGTTGGAGGTGAAGACAGGAGATGCAACACGTGCACCAAAGGGGCATGAAAACACTACAGTACTCACGTCGCGGGGCTTTCTGGGAAGAGGAGGGCAGTCCCAGGCTGGGACTGGCTCATGTGGCCTGAGAGAGAGCGGAGTGAGTGGCCCTGGTTCCCACTGTGGGTGGAGGTGGGGCTGAGCTTCTCTGGTTTGAACTTCCAAGTGGGTGCCCCAGGAGGGGTAGGCTTTTGTATCAGCTTGCCCAGGTGTGGGGCAGAAGGGGAGAGAGGAAGTGGAAGTTGAAAGCTGTCAGCAAACAACAGATAGACTATGACACCTGTTCAGACTTCTGTGCCAGTCTCCACATTATTTACAGTTTAACCCACATAATGAACCCTAACTCTATTCATTTACTGCGGTTCGCATTCGCTGAGTAAATATGGGCCATCAGTTATTATTTTTTCCAGTTTGAGGTTACTCTGTCAACTCATATATGTTCATATCTTCTTGATCCATTGTTCCTTTTAACAGTAAATAACATCCTCTTTGAAACTTAGCAATTCTTTTTTTTTGCCTTCAATTTTACTTTGTATGATATAAAAATTGCCACTCGCATTTTTAGCTTCTAATTGTTTGGTATGTGTTTTCCTTTTTGTTTCCATTTCAACTTGCATTTATCCTTTTGTTTTAACTATGTCTCCTGTAGACTCCAACAAGTGGATCTTATTTTTTAACGTAAACTGAGACTTTGTCTCTTGATCAATAATTGAGTTAAATCCATTGATATTCACAGGAACTACTGTTATAACGGAGCTTTTCCTGCCGTCTTCACACACTTCTGTTTTCTCCCCTGTATCTTTCTTCCACTAATTAGATCCACCTCATTCTATCAGATTCAAAAGTACTCATTCTATTTTCATTCTGGTGATCAGCCCTTTCTTATTATAACCCCTAAGTTTTATTTATTTTTCCTAATCTATCCCATGGTCTAAATAAAGAATGTATTAATTATGTTAATTAGCATTTGACACTTAGAATATTAAAAAGCAACTTAGCAAGAGAGTCAATGAGATAAAACAAAACTAAGAACCAAGATCAAATGGTTGAGGGACAAGAAAAGTAAATCAAAAATAAAATGTTGACCTCTTCTGAACTGCTGAATTACAAAGACTACCAATATTGTAACAAATGTAGATAAACATAGTGTGTGAGGAATTGGGCCTGGAATAATTCCTATGCTTTTTGTTCAGTCCATCTCAAAAAATATTTCCCAGTCGCAAAAGAAGAATTAGCATCATTCAAAAAAATAAAACTTACAATTCTTTTCTCCCAAAATCTGTACTTCGGGCTAGTTAACAACAACTCTTTAGTAACAGGCGAACAGTATAAGTAAACCTTCAAGCTGAAAGAGAAAGGAAAAAAAACTATTTCAGTCTGATCCAAAATGAGCCATGCTGGCGACCAGGAAGCACATTTCATCATATGCCAGTCCATCTTGAATGACTCAGAATCTGAGCTGGCACAAGGAGTGTTAGCGAGTCCTCAACATGCCGACACCCCAGTGACTATCTCAGTCCCATCGAGAGTGCAAAGGAACAGGGAAGAAACAGATGGGAAAAAAGTGTCCTCTGACCTCCTCAGCAGGTTGGCCCTCACCAATTTTCTGTTAAAGATGCAGGTTTGTACATGATCGGTTACGTCTGGAAAGATACCACTGAATGCTAAGCTACCTCTGGGCACGGAAAGGGGAGGGGGAGGGGTGGACAGAAGGCTTCTGTGTTTTGCTTCATATAAATCTATTCTGTTTTTTAAGTGAGCAGAGATCAATTTCATGATAAATTAAAAAAATTCAACAGTATAGCTTAAAGGTTAGGAATATAGTCTGTGGCAAACTGTACTTTCCAAAGGCAGCCACACTAATATATATCCCAACCATACCCCGTCTTCTTACAAAACGGACATGGAAATCCCTCCCCTGACCGGAGGTTTCTACACTAATCTCCCCCTGAACCCGGGTAGAACTTTGTAACTGTGTTAACCAACAGAGCACAATGGAAGTAACACTGCATTACTTTTGAGGCTAGATCTCCAGGCCATCTGGCTGCCTGCTAGCTCTCTCTGGGACATAACACTTTTTTTTTTTTTTTGAGTTTCCATCTAAGAAGTCCAGCTATCCTGAAACCACCAAGATGAAGAGATATTTTTAGAGACAGGCAGGCCCAAGGTGCCCCAGCTGTTTGAGTCTTCTCCCAGGGCTCATGCATGGCAAGAATGAGCCTTGAGATGAGGTCAGCCCCCCTAGGATGCCCCAGTCAGGCAGGAACCAGCCCCCCCTACTGTGCCCCAGCAGAACTCCTGACCCACAGGGAGTGAGAGAGAGAGAGTACATTATTAGTTGACTTAAGTCACTACGTTGTAGGGTCATTTGTTACGCAGCAAATAGGTGACTAATATACAGGTTCTAAAATCAGACCTGGTTGAAATCCTGGTCCTGCCATCTACCGGCTGTGTGACCTTGGGCAACAAATTTAACCTCTCTGGTTCCTCAGTTTCCTCGTCTGTAAAATAGAAATAATACCTATAATAATACCTAAATAATATCTATTCAAACGGTTATCAAAAGACAGGAATTTTCATCTGGGTTGCTCTCTATGGTATCCTCCACACTCATCACTGACACGCAAAGAAACTGCTGAACTAATCAATATGTTGTGCCTAGCATATAATAAGTACTCAAAAATATAACAATCACTGTCAAGAACACAGACTATCGATATCCCTTAGCAGATGGCACTAAGCCTGACATCCAGTGGTGCAAAAGTCAAAAAAAGTCAGTGGGGCCCTTTCCAAAGATGTATCTTGGGAATTTGGAGTTTACATTTAGGCCATGGCTGCAGGAAAAGAATACAACAGTTCAGCTTTAAGGAACAATCTGCCCTGAATAGTGTGGCTCAGTGGGTTGGGTATCATCCTGCAGATCAAAACGCCTCGGGTTCGATTCCCCGTCAGGGCACATGCCTGGCTTGCAGGCCAGGCCCTGCAGTTGGCGGGGTGTGAGAGGCAACTGATTGATATTGCTTTCACACATCGAAGTTTCTCTGCCTCCCTTCCCCCACTCTCTAAAAATAAATAAATAAAATCTTTTTTTAAAAAAAGAAAAAGCCCAACAATATTATGTGATTCTTTAGAGTAAGACAACCATTCACACACACTCTCTCATAGAAATGAATGCAATCGGGCTGCTGCCACACCCAACAGCATGCATGAGTCATACAAAGGTGTTAAGTGAAGAGAAAAGTCCATTCAGTGTGACTCTACTGACATAAAGGTCAAAAGCCAGATCTAAACCATGGTGACAAAAGTCAGAACAGAGGTGACCTTAGGGAGGGGGGGGTTGACTGGGAGAAGAAAGAGGAATACTGGCTTGTTCTATTTCTTGATTTGGGTGGAAGCTTCACAATGTGTTCAGTTGTAGAAGTTCATCAGATTGTAACGTTATGAAGTATGTACTCTTCTGTATAGGTATTATAGCTCAATTAAAATGGTGACTTAAACACAGACACACAATTAAGTAGCAAAATACATTACCTGCACTCCAGCCTTCTTTTCAAGGCTGGGGCTCTTAATCCTTTCATGTGATCTAAAAACAAAATAATCAAAAATCATAAACACATTTTTTCAGATGCTCACTTAGCCCAAGGAAAATCAGTCATCTGCTCTTTTTAAAATTCCTTTTAAGAGAAAATACATGACAGGTCCACTTTTATAAGAGAGCTGACTCATATGGGGTATGGACTCTTTCTTCTGCAGGTGAAGAATCCATCTGAAAATAGGACAGAAACTATTAAGAGTTGGCCATTTCTTCCTTGGAGCCATCAGGAGCCATTTAAAAGGAGAATGAATGGTCCCCTGAATCTTAGGGCTGAGTCTAAATCACTCTGAGTAGCCACAGAAGAATGAGTGACCAGGGCCTCATTCATTCAGAACTGCTTCCAGCAATTTCCTTTACCCCTTTCTTTCATTTCAATCCAACCACCCCTCAGTCCTTGCCCTCTGTGACTCATTCAATTCCAGTCACTTAAGTTAGTACATCTTGAAATTCAATCTTGCTTTCATGGAATCCTCTAGGAAATCCTTCAGGCTTAGGCCAGAATAAGAAGAGTTTTGTTTTCTTCATGCCTCCTGTGACTGCTGGGTTGAAAGTGGGACATTTCTATCCACACAGGCTTGCTCCACAGCCTTCCAAATTAACAGACACAGAATGGCATTTAAAGAAAAGTAACATTTAAACCAAACAGCACATTAAATACACAGTGCATTCTAAATTCATTCTGAATCTTGAGCATACAAAGGCCTAGATAATAATGACCAAACACTTCTAAATTGTTTCGTTAAATCAAACCAATTCTAATTATTCCAATTACCACCTACACACACACCGCAGCTTATCTGTGGCGATCCTTGAATCCACTGAACACAAGGCAGTCGTCACCACACCGCATGTGGCAGGCCTTCACTGGACAGGTGCCTTCACCAGGCAGTCCAGCTGCCCCCTCAGAGGGTGCATCTCCTCAGATCACTCGTAGCCCAGGCCCTTAGATCCTAAGGGTGCACCAGAGGGTGGGACTCTCAGTAGCTGGGGTTTCTAAGCGTTGGTGCCATGGCAAAAAGGAGGCAGGCTCAGGACTCTGCTCTGTGCTCTGAAACTAATTCAGCAGGCAGCACCCTAGAGCTGGGGGGTTTTATCAAGAACCCCCAACCCCTTCACCCACCACTCCTGACTGGTTGCCCAGAGAGCCTGAGTGAGTTTGCTTTGTGCTGTTTGAAGTGTACCCAGACTCCTTTCCAGGGCCCTTTTCTTCTTCCTTGACCAGAGTAAATGCTACCCAACACAGGGTGACTACTTCAGGCCATGTGTCCCCTCTCATCCTCCAGCCCTCACTGATGGTTAGTGACGCCCACCCCCACTCCAAACACAGCACTGGGTTCCAGGTGGCCCCAAAACTAGCATCCAGTGGGTCCATGGCCTATCCCAAAATGTATCAAAATATTATATAAACATGTTTATGTGCACTTTTGCTAGCAAAAGAGTCCATGGATTTTATCAGATATTATGCATTAGTCTGCTAGGGCTGTCAAAACAGAATACCATAGGTGGGGGCGGGGCGGGGGCTTAAACAGCAGAAGGTTATTTCTTCTAGTTCTAGAGGCTGAAGTCCAAAGTTGAATTCTGGTAAGACCTCTCTTCCTGGCTTGCGTGTTGTCTGCTCACATGACTGCGCCTAGGTGTGTGTGAAGAGAGCTCTCCCTCTTCTAGTTAATCCTCTCACATTAGGACCCCGCCCTTATCACCACATTTCACCTTATCACTTCCTAAATGCCCGATCTCCAAATACAGTCTCATTGGGGTTAGAGCTTTAACACGTGAATTTGAGTGGACACGATTGAGTCCACAGAGCATCAAAAAAAAAAAAGTCAGGCAACATAGAAAACCACCAAAAGCAGATGTTGGGTGCTTGCCCTTGAAGAGTTTACACCCTAGTGGAGTAAACAGACCCACACGTGATTCCAGAACAGGAAGCAGTGTAAGCTTCTCAAGAGTCAATTGCTTGCTCGATGTACAAACTAATGATTTGATTTCCCAGATTCCGTCAGATGAATTCCTTCTCCAAACTCATTACTCCTAAACATGAGGGCAAACCCCTCTGCCATACTTTAATCATGGCTAACACATTCAGAAACTCCAGAGAGACTTAACATAAAAGGTAAAAAGAGGGGTATCCTCATCCAGCAGCAGATTCTCAACACAAAACAAGACAAAAAAAAAAAGTGTTATTCTCAAGATTATGCAGGAAGCCCCTCAAAGAGGCTCACAGTTGTGTTTAGCAAGTGGAGAGAGGAGCTTCAAATTTTCTTCATTAAAGAGAGATAATTGGTGGCTTTGAGCAAGAAAAGTACAGGGTCCGGCACAAATAATGCCCTTTTAGTACAAAATCATAAGCATGTAATTCTGTAACATATCACACTCAAGCACACCATATGACATTTTAGGTGAAATGTGCAAATTAAAACTATAAGTTATTATACCCATATTATGACCCTCCCAACCACTCTCAAGCACGCATTACTTCTGGGGGGCCCTGTTTACCCAAAGCAGTTAACACCAACAATTTACACCAAGTTAGGTGATTGATTCCACACAGCAGCCCTGTGAAGAAGGACAGGGTTTGATATCGGTGATTTACTTTAAAATTACACCGTGGGATATATATGTGCATGTGTGTGCTATGCTCTAACTCACTCCAAGAACGGGTGGGAGCATCCTACTAGCAGCTACTAGAGTGCTCCAGCTTATCACCTGTCATCAATGCCAAAGGCTATGCTAATTAGCATAATGATGTTAAAACCGTTTCTTTGGTGAAGTTAGGGACACATTGATTAGCATAACAGATACTTTAAAAGGACAATGGCTGTGAAATTAGTGGTGTTTCATTTCTGGAGATGGTCTGGAATGTTTTAGAGACGCTCTAGCCTTGTCCGGGGCATCTAGCCCGGAGGTCTGTCATTAGGGGTGGAGCTTCAGGCTTCATCCCTAACAGTATCCAGCTGTGAAATCCTAAGTCTTCGGGTTGCCTGACCTGGCCATCTACGTATATATGGTAAACCATATCCTGCCTCGAAACTAAAATGAGCCTTTTCTATTGGATGTGGACAAGATCACTAAAGCGCGGCAGGGGTGGAGGGAGAGCGTGCCGTTTGTTAAACTTACGGACAGGATGTTTGATTTCATAGTGAGAGTGTGCCTTCTTGCTAATAAAAGTCTATGACTATTGGCCGCTAGGAGAGCTTCCAGAACATAATCATTGTCCCTGATCACACTGTCCCGCTTCAGTGCGCAACTGGCAATTGTATAGATAAAAAAATAAAGCCTCAGAGGCTGAAGAGCCAGACTGGGACAAAGTGCAGGTCCTAGCCTCTCTCCTAACCTCCCATAGCCCGCATTCTCTCTCTCCAGGACCCCGACTCCCTACTTTCCTCCACTACAGGCCGCGGGCGACATCCCCGCAGGGCCAGAACCCGCGCAGCCCGGATGACCGGGTGCCCGGGACGGGCGGCACACCGCGCTCACTCACCCTTGTGGCAGTGGGACAGGAAGTAGGCGCGGGCCTTCAGATTCTCTCTGTCGAAGCGGTCTATGGAGATGTTTGGATACTCAGCCATCTGTCCCTGGAAGCAACTCATAGCGCCCGTCAACCCCGGCGGATTAGCTTCCCCACGAAGTCCTCCACGGAAGCCGAAGAATGTCCTCACTTCGCCGACACTTCCGGGAAACTGGTGCCGCCTCACCATTGGCGGGTTGGGCTCAGCCACATCCAATCATGAGAGCCCTGCGGCGAGGGGGCGGGGCCGGGGAGCGTTTTCTCCGCCAGCGACCGCGGAGTTTAAACTTCAGAGCTGTGCTGCGCAGAAGTGAGGCCTCCGCTGAGTCTACGGCTGGGGCAGCCGGGTTAGATCTAGGGTGTAGAGCGAGGAGTGTGACTCCTGCCGGAAACCTTGACACCGCACGGCATCGTGATGGTGAAGAGTTGCCCATACCTATGCAGGGGCAGTAAGTAAAGCGAAGGGAAATAACCGCGGTAGCAGGCGGCTCCACCCAGGAATGCAAAGTGGGTGCGGAGCTTTTGTTGAAATCAAGACTGTGGTCCTCCTCCTGCTTGTCCACTGACAGCTTGAAAGCCGAACTCAGTTTCCCTTCTCTTCCCACTTTCTGCCTTATGGGATAACCATGAGGATGATATGAGAAAAAAAAATGTATCTGACTCACGGTCACTATTAGTTCCCGTTTCCATTTATAACTCCAAACTGAATATAAATACACGATCCCTGATGATCACAACTCAGACGCATGTTCTTAGGGCAGATTTGTAAAGATCCCAAGGATAGATTAGCTGCTAGCCTCCCTCCCCCCTTCACTGCCCTTTGAGTTATACTTTTTGAGAATTGTATAAAACAAACAAAAAGTGGTAGGATGATGGGGGAATGGTTTGGAAATTTTTAAGCACCAAAGCAACTTTACGAAAAGATTTGTTAAAGTATTATGATTCCCCAAATAGTCACAATGGCATTTGTCCACCCTTCCTAGTAATTCCCTGACACCAAAATATTAATAAACACAAACAACTCACTTACCACGCTTTGTGCAGAGCACAGCGACAAGCCTTTCAATGATTACATAGATAACTAAGGTGTGCACTCAAGTAGTTATTTATCAGAGACAACAAGTTTGCAGAACATGCTAAATGAATGTTTCCACAGGGACACAAAGTAATATGGAAAAAATCCGGAACAACTGAGTCTAAGCAGGGGAATCAAGAATCAGAATGCTACCCTCTGAGAATATACACATGTTCCTGCAGCCATGCTACTTAGAGTTTTATTCAAATACAGATTCTTAGGAAACGTCTTTTTAAAAAGGAGGAAGTGGTGGAGGACAGAAAGGAAAAGAAAATAATGGTGGTGGTGGTAGAGAGGCGTAGATACCATGATCACTAGTTTGAGTAGAGCACTCTGCTAATATACTATTGCCAACGCCTTTGATTCAGTATAAGATGGTTTGACTTAAAACAAAGGAGTGCTATCGCATTGGCTAGGTTGTTTATACCTAAAGACAAATTCTGCAGTGAGCCTGGTAGCTGGGCTTACAGACAGGGTGGCTTAAACAACAGAAATGTATTTTCTTGCAGCTCTGGGAGCTGGAAGTCAGAGACCGAGATGTCAGCAAGTTTGGTTTCCCTCCTTAGCTTCAGATATCCAGCTCCTTGCTGTGTCCTCATATGGTCCTTTTCTCTGAGTGCTCACACCGGGGTCTCTCTGATAAGGACATCAGTCCTATTGGATTAGGGCCCTGCCCTTATGACATTATTTAATCTTAATTCTTTCTTTAAAGGACCTAGATTCAAGTAGGGTCAGATTGAGGGTGAGAGCTTTAACATATAAAGTATAGGGGAACACCATTCAGTCCATAACAGTGTCTGTGTCCAAATTTCCCCTTGTTATAGACAAAGTCCTTATAATAAGGATTAGGGGCTCACCTACTCCAGTGTGACTCTTCTTAACTAATTACATCTGCAACAACCCTATTTCCAAGTACGGTCGTATTCTGAGGTACTGAGGGTTAGGGCTTTAACACATGAGTGGGTGAGGGGAGCACAAGTTAACTCATAACAAAAGGCAATGTAAAATAATGTACACAATGTGTATTTTATTAAGTTTTTAATATAAAAACAAGGTACTATGCTTACCACTAAGGATAAACAATTTTAAGTTTCAAGATGTACAATGTAAATTATAAGATTTAACTGCAGATAGCGTATCTTCAGTTTTGTGATTTTTTTCCCCCCTGTGTTCTGATTTCTATTTCAGAAGATGTTGAGAGGATCTTTGGCTTAGAACCAGCAGAGCAATGTACGGATTCATTCAAGTTAACATTTCAAAACAGATAGCTTAGGGACTAGGAGTCGTGTCGCTGGGTTGTGGAGCCCAGTGAGAGCCACTACAATTTGTGAGACCGTGGTTAAGTTAAACTCCCTATAACTCAGTTTTCTCATTTGCAAAATAGAGGTAATAGATTAAGCCTCCCAGAGAATAGATCAGTGCCAGTGGGGGAGAGGAAGGCCAGTGAGCCAGCACAAGCAGAATAGGGAAACTGAGACAAATAGTTAAACAAGCAGTTTGCAACCACTTAGTAAATCCTGTCTTCCCTAAACCAAGGACACTTAAGAGTGAATGGTTTACACTTCTCCCCAACCAGAGGGCAAACAACTTAAATCACCCTACTCAGGAAGATGGATAGCAGAAATCCAATCAGTGCCATTTGCCAACCACACCCAAGGACAGATGAACTTAAGGGGCTAAATCTCATTTTCGTACATCAGCATAAAGCTGATGAATATACTATTGGGATATAGTATATAACTAAAGTGTTGGGCTCAAAGGAGTTGAAATAATAGGGACTTAACAAGGGTAGTCCAGGCTAAACCAGATAAGAAGGTACCAGACCTTGAGGGCCTGTACACCAAACCAAAAAGTTTAAATTTTAACTTCAGTGGCAGTGAGCAGCCTGAGTGGTTTGAAACAAGGGAGTGACATGTTAGATTAGAACAATATTTCTCTAAGTGTGGACCCTGAAAGAGCATTAGCAACAGTATTGGAGAAACTGTTAGAAATTAAAATTTTCTACCCCAGCCCAGACCTACCAAATCAGAAAGTCTGGGTGTGGGGCCCAGCAGCCTGTTTAACACACCCTCCAGGAGATTGTGACAGATCTCAAAATTTGAGAACCACAGGAATCAAGTTTAGAAAGAACACCCAGCCAGTCAGGGGCAGGGAGCCTGGGTAGGAAGCTGCCACAAAATTTCAGGAAATGGAATGTTGTAGATTCACTGATTCATTCAACAAATAGTGCCTGATCACCTACAGTGTATCAGATACTGTTCTAGACACTAAAGCTATAGCAGCGAGCAAAGCGGAGAAAAACTCATGTGGTAATGACTGTAATGTCCTAGTGGAAATAATAATACCTATCATTTACGCACAATAGTTCCAGATGCTGTCATAAATGATTTGTACTTATTGGTTCATCCTCATAATAACTCCATCAGATAGGTACAATTTTTGTCTTCACTTTAGATACGGTAACTGCAGTCAAGTAACTAGCACAAGGTTATATTGCTAGTACTAGAACCCAGGTTCAAATCTAAGGTCATGCCTCAGACTCTGCTACTAGCCACTATGGTATACTACTGCCACTGTGTCACAGTGGCACTGGTGGTGGCAGTGGTGGGGTAAAACATGTTCATTCAGTATATAGTGCTTTAGCACTGACTGTGTGTGAGGCACTGTCCTGGGAGTTTCTTTAATAACAGTTTTGTCTTTATGGAATTCCATTCTAGCAGAAAATAGACAAAACTATAAAATTAGAAAAATAAGCAATTTAAATAGTATATTAGCTGACAAGTGCTGTAGAAAAAAAAGAAACACCAGGACACAGTAAGGAGAACAGATTGCATGATGGAAGAGTGAGATGGAGAAATAGGGAAGGGCAAGTTGAGATATTAAAAAAGACTTGAAGATGAGGAACTCAGCCAAAGGGGTAACAGGAGGAAGACCACTCCAAGCAGAGGGAGCAGCTACAAATAAGGCCCCAACGTGGGAACTACTCCAAGCACAGCCAGGAGGCCAGTGTGGCTAGAGAGGAGTGACCCAGGGCTACAGAGCAAGGAAACAGGAACTGTGCCAGTCTTGCAGGGCTTTGATGGCCTTGTAGAGACTCTGGTTTTTAGTCTGTAAGATGGAGAGCCATTGCAGGACTGTGAGCAGAAGAGAAGGCTTATGTTTTAAACAAACCTCTCTGATTGTTGTATGGAGAATAGACAGTCTACAGGGATCAAGAGAGACATGTTGAGGGCTATTGTAACAACCAGAGGGGATAAAATGATGGTGGTTTGGACTTGGGTGGCAGCAGGAAAGCCAACTGGTTTAGCTGATGGATGGATGTGGAGGGTTAAGAGAAAGTGTGAATTCTGGGAGCCATCTATTGAAAGGGGAAGACTGTGTTAGGAGCAGATGTGGGGGTGGAGGCTTTGGAGGGGGTTGTTTTGACAACCTTGTGGATATTGGATATACAAGTCTAGAGTTCAGAGAGAGATCTGAAAATCTGAGGAAATAAATTTGAAAGATGTAAGTGAACAGATTATTTCAAATATAATAATGAAGGTTATATCAGAAAAAATAAAGCTGTAGATGTCTTTTATCATAGGTTTACTAATTGTCAGGCATTATTCAGGATTCGGTAGACTGGTTCAATTAACCCCAACAGAATGAGAAAGGAGGTAAGACAAACCAAAGGTATTTAATATCAGGGATCTGAATCGCCAGTAGTCTCTGTTCTCTAATCCACTGCTTCAGGGAATTCTGTCCGGGTCTGAACATGCAGCCAAAAAACACCTGATCCTCTCCACCTCTCGTTAGGGATGAGACATTTCAAGGGTCCCTCCCACGCTGGGATCAACTTGAATTCCTCCTCTTCCCACCTTCGCAACCCCGTCCAATCCTCGCGCTGGCGCACCCAGACCTGTTTGCGGGGGGCGGGGCTTGAATGAGCAGGGCGCTACAGCAGGTTGCTAGGAGACACAAGGGTTTCCAAAGCCACGACTGTAGGACTCTCGCTGCCCAGCCCTCTGATCCCGAGTGGGGAACAAAAGCACCTCTGCGCTCTCCTGCGAGCTCCAGGAGGGGCGCCCCACCCTCTCCAGGTGGGCTAAGCGGGGGTAACCTTGGAGAGCTGGACCAGGGGTGGGTGGATGCGTCGCTGAAGGGACTGTCCCCAACTGCCCGGCCCCGGAGCTCACACGGGTACAACCCCTAAGCCCAGGCCCCGCCCCTCCCGCCTGTGTGCTCCTCGTCGCTTCTGGGATTTGCTTCTGGGATTTGCCCTGCTCGCTGGGTGTTGACTAATGAGGATCTTTATTTGGTCTCTTGAGTTTCGGATTCCGGTACTCCAGTAGTTTCCCAGCTGCCCCTCGCCCCGCTGGGCTTTAGGGGCCGCGATTCTGGGCTTCCTCGGAGAGTTTCTGCCGTGGGTCAATCACTGGATCCCCAGGTGTTTGTTGTTGTTTTTTTAACTGTATTTTTATTGTTTACATATTGCAGTTGTCCCCATATTTTCCGCCTTTGTCTACCTCCACCCAGCCGTCGCTCCCCCTTCCCCTCAAGCTATCACCACAGTGTTGTCTCTGTCTATGGGTTATGCATGTATGATCGCATGTGGAATTTAAGGAACAAAATAAACTAACGAACAAAATAGAAACAGAGGCATGAACACATGGAAGAGGCTGGCAGCTGTCAGAGGGGAGGGACGACGGGGTCTGCATGAAAGAAGGGATTAGCTGAAGAATATACATGGATCCCCAGTTTTTCAACTACTTCTTCAATCTCAGCCTTCTCTAGGCAGATTTTTTTTTTAATTCCCACCGAGGACCTTTTTTCATTGCTTTAAGAGAGAGGAACATCGATGTGAGAGAAACACAGCGACCGGTTGCCTCCTCTGTGGGCCTCCACCAGGGATGGCACTTACACGACAGGCATGTGCCCTGGCCAGAATCGGTCGGGGACCTTTTGGTTTTCTGGATAACGCTACAACCTACTAAAACACTGGCCAGGGCTAGGCAGATTTTATCTTACACACATAACTGTTGGTTTCTGGCAAAAATAAAATAAAATAAAATAAATGAGGCACCGGAAAAGGCAAGTTAATCATTTGTGTGAGCAGGAACGGAGTGGCTTCGTGCTGACAAATGCAGGTTAGCACACCTGTACTGTGAACCACAAAGGCTTGTTTTGTGAACCAATTTTGCTTTTCAGCTGAACACCCAAAAACTCTGGGAAGGGAACTGTGGGGACGTTAGAGACTGTCCAATGAGACTTTTTCACAGTTCAGGAAACTGAGGCCAAGGGATGTTAATTAACTTGACTGAGGTTACATTGTAGTTAACAGGCCCTGTGCCATATCCTGCTGTGTCTAGGAACCGAAAAAAAATAAAATGGGGAAAGAAATGGAAGATTAGGGATACTAATGCTCTTGAAGTTTTAATACCACTAAAAGTAAAAGCACTTTTCAAAGCAACAAAGAAGTAAAAAGGGGTTTTACACAGAAGGGAGTTTGAGGTGACTGGTGACATCAAAGTCTTATGTTAGATTAGATCAGAACCTTTGATTGTCATGGATTTGATGTTGGTACCCTTATAAATACTAATACTGTTTAATAAAATTTGATTTTTGAAAACTGGAAAGTCAGGCATTGTCATTTCCTGTTTGTGCAGGTATAACAGTAAACTTTACCCCTGATAAATTTCTTTTCAGAGTACCTGAACTGATAACACACAGACACACAAAATAATTACAGCTGTCCCCTCTTAACCAGAGTTTTGCCTTCTGTGTTTTCAGTTACCCACTGTCAACCATAGTCTGGAAATAGGAGATGGAAAATTCCAGAACAAACAATTTATAAGTTTTAAATTGCATGCTATCTGAGTAGCATCATAAAATCTCGTGATGACCCCTGACTGCTATGGCTCAGTTGGTTGAGTATTGTCCTGCAAAGAGAAATGTAACCTGTTTGATTCCTGGTCAGGGCACAGGCCTGGGTTGCAGGCTGGGTCCCCTGTTGGGGCGCCTATGTGAGGCAACTAATCCATGTTTCTCTCTCACATCAGTGTTTCTCTCCCTCTCTTTCTCTCTCCCTTCCCCTCTCTCTGAAAATAAACAAAATCTTTTTGAAAATCACATGATAAAATCTCTCACTCACCTGCTCCACCCTAGCCAGTATGTAAGTCATCCCTTTGTCTAATGTTGCCACACTGTGTATGCTCCCTCCCCTTAGTCCCCTGGTAGCTGTCTCAGTTATCAGATCAGTAATGAGAGAGGGAAAGAGGTCACACTTACGTAACTCTGATCACAGCATGTTGTTATAATTGTTCTATTTTATTATTAGTTATTGTCTATTTCTCACTATGCCTTATTTATAAATTAAACATTATCATGGGTGTATATGTATTGGAAAAAACAAAGTACATATAGGGTTTGGTATGTCCAGTTTTCAGTCATCCACTGGGGGTCTGGGAAGCATCCCCCATGAATTAGGGGGCACAACTATATAAAAAAATATGATAACTATTTTTTCTGATGTTGCTCACTAATGCATCATATTTATTTATTCTTTTTACTTCTTGAGCCCCTCTTCACCCATTACATAAAAGTGTAGCATTTTTATATGTATAGTTGACATGATTTTTTTGTTTGAAAATAACAAATGGTTACATAGATGACCTTTAGGAGAGTGCTTTTTGAATGAATATGAATAAAGCAAAAATGACTTAAGTATAACAAAAATTAAGATTGTACCACTACTTTTAAGAGTCTCAGGCTCTACTGACTGAGCTAGCTGGGTGCCTTGTACTGCTACTTTTAGAAAATGTGCTTCATCTGTAAAAGAAACATAATAGAGCCACTAAATTCATATAAAAACATGACTAGTTTTTGAAAATGTATTTAACATGGTGAATTAGCACCGTTTTCCCTTTCATGTTCTTAGTGCCTTTTCCCTTATGGAGCACACATTTCTATAGTCACGCATGTAAATGGGTCATGGGGCTGTAGCACGTGTCCGGCCCCCGTGTGAGTCTCCTCCGTCTAGTGTGTTGTGCAGCAATGGAACATGAGCCTCCCACTCCAGTGAATGGAGTCAAAGGGCAAGAGTTCCACTGAAATACGGTTTATCTATTGTTTCGTCAGGTATTCCAAATTGTACATAAATTTATACAATGATATAACCACGTATTGCCTTAAAATGCAACATGAATCTGAACCTAAATTAATAAATAAAGATCAAAGGTTGTAAAAATGCCATATATTACAAATACCTTAATTTTGTTTGGCCTAGTCAATATATATGTTGGTATGCACATTGCAAAAAATGCAAAAACTATACTAATGATATATCCACTTAGGTGAGAACTGTGTGACTTGGATAACTTCATTTCAATTCATTTAATTCTGGAGCTAAGTCCAAGCGACTTTAGAATGTTAAATGAGTAATGTAATAAAAATCTAGAGGAAGCAGGAGGAAACATAAGACCAATTAATTTTTATTAAATTTGTCGGGGCAAAATTAGTTAATAAGTTTACAGGTTCAAGTGTACAGTTCTGTAACACATCATCTGTCTATTGCATCGTGCGCTCACCACCCAAAGTCAAGGTCACCATTCATCTCCCTTTACCCTCTTCTTTCCCTCCCCAACCCCTTTCCCTCCGGCAGTCACCATACCATTGTCTGTGGGATTCTCAACTCTCTTAATTATTTTTAAATACTAATTTTGTTTATTCTTAAAGGAACTTTCAACTTGTCACTGTTCTGTCATCTATTAATTTTGTTTTAACACCTTTCAGAATTAGTCAGCAATAAGACCTTCGCAGCCATGGCGAGTTCCGACGTGAAACCAAAATCAATAAGTCGTGCCAAGAAGTGGTCGGAAGAGATAGAAAATCTGTACAGATTTCAACAAGCAGGATATCGGGATGAAATTGAGTACAAGCAAGTGAAGCGGGTTTCTATGGTAAGTTTCATGGCTCTGTAAACCTGAACTCAAAATGAATTTGTTAGGTAGTAAACAGTATGAAGACAAAACAAAGAACCAGAGAATAGTGGAAAGGGAATTCCTCCCCGACTCTCCCATTTTACTGAAGAGGAGACTGAGCCCGGAAGAGTGACTTTCGGGCAGGCTGGGGAGGGAGGTGGTCCCTCAGCGCGCAAATAGCTGAATTTCTAGCTTCTACTGAACAGCTATGCTCGGCTAAACGCCAGTTTCTTTTTCATTTTGACCACGAATTGTAAAGGGGTTAAATTCTATTTGTTATGGCTATTACAGGTGACAAAAAAAGCATTAGAGGACCACTCCTGACTTCGGTTGTGCGTCCCCGGCTTTCTTGAGAGATTAGAGACACGACTTCTCTGTACAAAGATTAGATCAGAATGTAAACACAGCACTGGTTTATAGTGAGCTTTGTAAAAAAGTCATTGACCAGATGCTAGGAGAGAGAGTTTTTAAGAATATTATAGAATGTGATATGTAGTATTCATAAATATGTTTTCATGCTCAGATTTGGGGTTACAGCCAAATTTATTATTAACTTATTTAATATTTACTCTCCATTTTTTAAAAAAGGCCTCACCTGAGGACACCCTTACTGATTTCTAGAGAGAAGGGAAGGGAGGGAAAGAGAGAGGGAGAGAAACACGGATGTGCGAGAGAAACAGCGACTGGCTGCCTCTCGTACGCATCCCTGCCTAGGGACTGAACGCCCAGCCCAGGCTTGTGCCGTGACTAGGAACTGAAATGTGACCCTTTGGTCTGCGGGATGATGCTGCCACCAACCGAGCCACCCTGGCCAGGGCTACACTCCATTTGTTTTAGACTAACTCGCATGTGGATTTTTCAGATCTCTATATTCTCTTCCTTCAATCTACTCTTTGATCTCTACTTAGCATGGATGGAACTGGAGAGCATTATGCTAAGTGAAATAAGCCACGTGGTGAAAGACAAATACCATATGATCTCACCTATAAGTGGAACCTAATCAACAAAACAAACAAATAAGCAAAATAGAACCAGAGACAGTGAAATAAAGAACAAACTGACAGTGACCAGAGGGGAGGGGGGGATAACAGGGGAAATAAGGGGAAGGGGCAAACAAAGGGATACGAACAGAGGACTCATGGGCATGGACAATGGGGGGATAACTGTGGGAATGGGGGGGTGGGGCAGGGGAGAGCAATGGGGGAAAAGGCAGGACAACTGTAACTGAGCAACAATAAAAAAAAGAAAAAAGTAGATAGGAAAAGGAATTGGAGGCATTACAGAGCTAAAATGTAATAGACTCTTTAATGGACATTAATTGACAGATATTAGTAAGGCTAGTGAGGAATGAAGTTATAAACATAGATCAAACGAAGATTTGATGACTATGATTTTTGTGTATAGTCATCCCTCAGTGTCCCAGGGGTTAGTTTCAGGACCCCTCAGGATACCGAAACTCATGGATGCTCAAGTCCCTGTATAAAATGGTGTAGTATTTGCATATGCCTATATTTTCAGACAGGCGATAGCAGGGTATACCTATATATCACTTTACTTGTGTGGGTTCAGTGTAGTGTGTGGCATATGGCAAATTCAAGCTTTTTGGAACTTTTTGAGATTTTTTTTCAAATATTTTCAATGAGTGGTTGGTTGAATCCGCAGATCCAAAACCGGCAGACACAGAGAACCAACTGTACCAATCTTTTGACGTCTATTTTTCTCTGTCCCCATTACCAAAAGGTATTCTTCATTATTGTTTCATCTATGGCTTGTAAACAGATACAACACAAGCATGAACATTTTAATGCTGTTCAGAAATAAGTTTCATACCTTGCCTTAAGATTGGGATGCCCCTACCAGGCACAGAAGGTCCAGGACCATAATGACAATGTTATGTAGAAGCATAGCTGCATCTGCACCCCCACACCTAATACCTTTGTAATTGAGGTAAACTCAGATTTACGAGGACAATAGGAACATCCTTAAAGCAGAAGCCCCAAAAAGCACCTAAGAAGAGTGTGTGTGTGTGTGTGTGTGTGTGAGAGAGAGAGAGAGAGAGAGAGAGAGAGAGAGAGAGAGAGAGAGAGAGATGAAAGAAACAACGACCTTATTCACTGCGTGACTTGGCAGTTATGGAGAGGTTCTGCATTTCGCCTCAGTAGTGTATGTTTATTAGGCACCTACCATGGGCAAATTTCTGTGGCAAGCGCTTTCAGAAATAAAAAATATAAGCACATGCCTTACCTTAAGAAATTGAGTGGGCCAGCGGGAAAAGTACAGGATTTGCAATCAGTTTGTCCAAGGGTTGCAACCTGCCTCTCCCCCCGGCTAGCGGGGTGATCCCAAACAATATTCTTTCACAGCAAAATGGTTAGGGCGGTGCCTCCGTGAGACAGTTGTCACAGCAACGAAATGGAAGTATGGGTTTCCGGTGCCTGACATTGTAGTGCTCAGTGATCATTTGTTGAGTGAATGCACAGAAAGTGTTCAATGAATGATAATTTTTATTATTCTTATATCTCGAAGAAGATTGAGAATGACAAGAACAAGAAAACCTTACACAAGCCAAAAGATAGGCCTTAGAAAAAGCAGCACAGGAATTCAGAGGAAGATAAGGATCACTTCCTTTGGGGATCATCCTTCCAAAAGGCTTCATGCCCCCGGAGGCATCTGCAGGGGGCCTTACAGGATGGATAGGGTGGGGGCTGAAGGCTTGCCACGAGTGGCACATGCCAGCAGTCTGAAGGGTGGGGGTGAAGTTCTTTGTCCTGACCTGAGGCACTCGCCCTAATGGGCAGTATTCGTGCCCCTGCTCTCCTGCCTCAGGGGAACTGGACTTGAGGACCACACGGCCCACATCCATATTCTCTCTCCGGAGTGAAGGTTTTCTCGATTGAATGGGAGTGATTAAGTGAAAAGCGGATGAGAAAACAAATTACGAAAATAGCAAAGATGTTGATGAGTGCAGAAGCAATGTAGCTGCTTGGAGGCTCTGTCCCACCGGAGGTGGCTGTGGGTGTCCTGTGGAAGCAGCAGCCTACGTACTGTTTCCTTACTGCGTGAGATGCTCTTCAAGACCCGAGCAAAGGAAGAAGAACCTCTACTGGCCCCAAGAAGAAGAGGGCTGCAATGGTGCCTGGGGAACACCTTCCTTTCTCTGCTGAGGGCAACGGAAGCTACAAAAGGCAGGCTTGATCTAAATGATAGAATTTGTGACTTTTCTTATACCGTATATATCAGAGAGCCTGCCAAGGTCCTCAGACCCGCTGCCACCTACTTTTGCTCCTTCCTAAATAAATGAGACAGCAGAAGAAAATGAAAACGCGCTGTTGGAAATACAGGATGTGCATTCCTTTAAATTAATATTCCCCTTGAAGATTATGATTTATAAGAGGGGACTATGACAAGTGAAACTGTCTGTACAGATGGTGTTTGAACAGAACAGAACAGAATTTGGTTTTTCTAGACCATGAAACCTGGATAACAGGTTTTTGACAATGAGAGTACATTTCACAAAATCCAGGGAAAAAAAACCATATCCAAGAAATGCACTAACCTGAGAGACTATAACGAGTCTGAAAGGAATAGGAGAAAAGTGTCCAAACATGATCAGGCCAAACAATAAAGTAAGCCAACCAATAAGACGTACGAGAAAGAACAATGGCGGGAGGTAAGGAAGGTTTGCTGAGGACTATATTCATGACCTCAAATTTCTATCAAAAATTGAGTGTCAAGGTAAACTTGAAATATAGATGTGAGGAAACACCTGTGGCTCGTAGACGCAGTGAGTCGGCTGCTTCCTTGAGTCACTCACGCCTCGACAGGCAGCTGCAGGCGCCTGCAGAAGGGGGTCTGGGCTTCACGCTAATTCCTTCTGGGGTATTACTTTTTGAAGTTAGGAAGTAAAAACATTCGAAATCATCTGTAAACATAAGAAAAAAGTTTAGACTATTTTTAAAATAAAGTTTAGAGTGTTGTAAACAGAAGAATAAAGTTTAGAGTATCTTGGCCACTGAGTAGAAATTTAAATCTAAAAATTGGAATCTAGAGAGAAGCACCAAATTAGTTGTTTTGCTGTAAAAGGATACAACTTAGGATGATGTGTTTGGGGGGGGGTGTAATATTCTTTAAGAGCTCGAATATTTTAATTTTATACTTTAACTTTCTGTTGTGAGTTATACTTTTAACTATTTGATAGCAAAATATTTTATAAAATGAAACCACATGACAATGTTTGTGTTTTGGTTCCTGGCATGTAGGTAGATCGTTGGCCAGAGACAGGATACGTGAAGAAACTCCAGAGAAGGGACAACACTTTCTATTACTACAACAAACAGAGGGAATGTGAGGACAAGGAAGTCCACAAAGTGAAAATTTATGCTTACTAGGCCTTTGTTCTTTGTGTTACTTGTCATTATCTTTTAAGATTTCATTGCTAATTCCACACCATGTAAATGTCATTTCACAAAACAATTCAAGATGCAGACTTCAACGGAATGTTCTGAAACACAGAAGCCATGAAACTTGGTATCTATTAACCATCCTGTTCTATGCTAAAATGTAACAGCAGAAGCATTAAAGTTCTACCTGTCTTGGTCCTGTTATTTTGCTTATTTTAACTGTGGTAAAATGCCATCATGCACAGGAAAAAGCCCCTTTGGAAACCCTTCCCCTGGTCAGGCATGCTGTGCATAGGCTATCGCTCCACCCATACATCCCAGATCCGTATTTTGCGGCCTGAGGGCTTCTCTTGCCTAAGGAGTCCTTTGCCTCTTGCTGAGTAAACCCAAAATGCCAAGGGATGGTGCCCCCTGGGAGCAGCCATCAGCCGACGACCAACCAAAGGGGGGGAGGTAGATAAATGCCCAGCAACCTGGCACCTCGGGGGGAATCCATCCCAGCTGTGTGTTTTACACTGGTACCCAGTTTCCCCAGCAGAACTAAGCTTCTGTCACCTGAGCTGTATCTGACCTGGCAACAGCAACCATTGGTTGTCTCCCTTCCCTGCTGGTTCCCCCATGCCTGCCAGGGGTTCTTACTCTCCCGACTCACCTCCTTATCCTTGACATCTTATTGCAGAGTTGGCTCCTGGGCCCGCCGCCTAGACAACTTACGCTCCAGTGCTGCGCAGACTCGCTGCAAAAACAGCCTAAGTGCTAATGCGTGAGGAAGGCAATAATTAACCTGTAAGACGTGGGGGCCCCCCCCCAAAATTAGTGACTCTTGAGGGCTTTCAGGTTAAATGGGTAAAATATATCCTTTTTACTTAATTCTTTTGTCATCGATTTTTTTTATTTGTTACCATTTACAAGTTATGACCTTTCATAGATTTTTTTTGGAGAGGGGACTCATATCCATCAATTCATTCAACTTTCGCTCCAGAACTACGGCCATGTGAAGATTAGTTTTCCCAATTCAGAGTTGTCCTCCTTCAGCACTTTTTCTCTTTGAACAAATCATTGGAAAAAGATAAATAAGTTGGCAGCCTCTTTTACACCTTCTCTGATGTTGCTTGGGATCATCTCCAAAGACATCCACATCCTTACCCCAGGAACCTGTGGATGTGGTACCTTAACACGGCAAAACAAATTTGCAGACGTAATTAAGTTAAAGAACCTGAGAGGGGAAAACTGTCCTGGAATATCTGGGTGGGGCCAGGGCAGTCACTTCCATTGGTGATGGAATCAGAGGTCTGAGGGATGCAAGGGATGAGCCACCCAGCACAGTGCCTGGCATGGGTGGTCCTCACACATGGTAAGTGCCCAGCAAATGTTGAACGAATCAAGGAAGGAAGGTACTGACATTGCTGCCACACTGAAAAATGCCACAGGTAGCTTTAGACCGACTAGTAACTAAACTCCGCAGTCGATTCAGATTTCAGCCCTATTTCCCTAATGTCTATTTTCTGTCCCATTTAGGACATCATTGTTCAGTCCTCCTACCTCCTTCGCCGTCTCTAGTGTTTGGCAGTTTCTCAGACTTTCCTGTTTTTGAGGCCTTGACAACTTTGAGTAGTACAGGTCAGGTCTGTGTAGCATGTCTCTCCATTTGGATTTTCCTGATGTTTTCCTCAATGGTTAGACTGAGATGATTAATTTTGGGGGAGGAAGACCACTGAGGTAAGGTGCCACCTTCATGACATTATGTCAGGGGTGGGTACTATTAACCTGATATATCACAGATGATGGTGAACTCAATCATCTGGCTGAGCCATGATCACCAGGTTTCTGATGACTCGTCAGATTTGTTAGGTGACTTTTTCCCTCCCTCCACACCCTGCTGTTGGGAAGCAAGTCTCTCAGAGATAAGGAGTTAACAGCTGTGACTGAACAACAATTTAAAAAAAAGAAAAGAAAGTGGCAAAGAGCAGCAAAACTCTGCAAATATATGTGAGTTTATGAAATAAAATCATAAAAGTAAAGCAAAACAAACAGAGAGAGAGAGATAAGGAGTTAAGCTTCGTTATCCCGAGGAGGGAGTAGCCACATAAATCATCTGAAGCTTTGTTTCAGATATTTCTAGGGAAAAAAACTTTGAAATTCTTATGTATCCTTTCTATTCCCACTCCTTTCTTTTCAGTTAGAGGATTTGTACAACACAAGGTATTTATTTCTTTGCTTACATTTTGCAGCGTAAGTAGAATAATAAGACAAATGGGAGGTGGGCTCTCTGCCTTTATAACACTGTGACTTGTCCAAAGTCACACTTCCTAGCTCTTAGAAGCTGGCAAGTCCTGCACAACTATACATTTACTTTCAGTCTTAGTAATGATCGTTTTCTCCATTGCAAAGTGAGATGTTTGGACGGAGCCTGTTTCCTAAGTTTCTGCCAGCTCCAACGCCCCCCAGTTTTCAGGAGCCAAGAGCCTCCCTGTTTGGTTTATTTGAAAGTCAGCTGTAGAAATAGCACCTACAGTGATATTTCCCAAAGTCTGTGAACATGTAGGAACAGAGCTGTTCACTGTAGTATTGTTTGTAGTGACAGAACAAATATACCATAACCCCCCTCCCAAGCCCTGGAAAACCATCAACATGCACAAATAGAAAATTAGTTACACTACAGAATGTAGCTACAAATGGAGATGATGCGCTTAAGAATGAGTCAAGCCTGCGTGTGTAGAGTAGATATGGAAAACACTTCATTATATAAGTAAGTGAGGAAAAAAACTAGTTGTAGAAGAGTGTTATGGCATTCTCCCATTTGTGTAAATCCCCAAAAAGACACACACACACACACACACACACAGATTAGTACAATGAAGAACACACACACAATGGTCTGGAAGATACTCATGGCAGAATGCACAAAACTGGTAACGGTGGTTCCCTTCGAGGTGATGAAGCAGGGCTGAGGAAATAGAAACATTTTGCCTTGTATTTAATGCATTTTTATATTTGTGGGGATTTTTTTCTCGTCACATGCCTGTTTTACTTGGGAATGAAAACATTATTTTCTATACTTCTACTCTGAAGAGGTAAGAACGGGAGGATTTTCTCCAGGTCCCAGCACTAGGCAGGGCTGTTTGAAAGTATTTGGGAAAGGTAACTCCCTTATCAACGAGAACCACCGTGGTCCGCACAGCAAAGCGAGGCCTTCGTGACAGTGTGCACTAGGGCACAGTCACACACAGGCACTCTCCGAGGCCTCCTCTTCCCCACACCGTTCTACACCCGCCTCTGTGTCCACTGTCATTCATCAGAAAGTAGTCCTGTAGTTTCTTGTGGTTTTTTCCCAGTCTTTTCATGTAATTGTGTATAACAATTACATGAAAAGACTGGAAAAACCTATATATGTATTTGTTATTATATAAATATATTATATATAATTTTTATATATATAATTGCATAATTGTTACAGTTATTTCAGAAAAAAAATTTGAACACTTTCCTTCTGTTTCTAAGCTCTGGAGAATTTATGTAGCATTATATCCTGTGAACATTTAGAACACTTTCCTAGACAATTATCTAGGCCTAGTGCCTTTTTATTTTCTTAAACCTCATCCGACGACATGCTCATTCATTTTAGAGAAAGGGGAAAGGAGGGAGAGAAACATCAATAGGCTGCCTCTTAAACGGGGTCAAACCTGCAACCTAGACATGTGCCCTGACCGGGAATCCAGCCCACGTGACCTTTCAGTTTCTGGGAAGATGCTTCAGCCAACTAGCCACACTGGCCAGGGCTAGGCCTAGTGCTTTTTTTTGCAAGAATACATCAACAACTTGTATTTCTTCTATGAAAATG
>VMDR010007083.1:0-42222 GCA_007922815.1 Macrotus californicus | reverse complement strand
TAAACCACTAATGCAGCCCTTGTGAATTACCTTAATTTAAGGAAAAAAGTTTTCATTTTCTGGGAATCATTACTGACTGACAGATTTCAGAGTCCCCTCAAACTCCCACCACCTTTTTCCTGGCCAGAGCTTTCTCTGGTGGAATTGCACATTCTTAAATAATAGTGTAAGAGTGGAAGGAACATTTAAAAGTTGACAGGAGTCATTTCTGTGGTGGTTGTATTAATGGATGAATTTGGAAAGACTTTGAGTGAGCTGTAGATCTGTAATAAATGACCAGTCATTTAGATGTGAGCATGCAGCCTTACAGCAAAACATGTTCCTGAGAACAGACCAGTCAGTTTTTTTAGTTTTTATTTATTTATTTATTTATTTATTTATTTTAGAGAAGGGAGAAGGGAGGGGGAAAGCGAGGGAGAGAAACAGCGATGTGAGAGAAAAACATCTATCGGTTGCCTCTTGCACACACCCAGCCAGGGACCAAACCGGCAGCCCAGGCTTGTGCCCTGACCAGGAATCGAACTGGCGGCCTTCCGTTTTACAGGGCAGTGCCCAACACACTGAGCCACGTGGGTCAGGGCCTGACCAGTCACTTTTCAACAGAGGGTGTGTGCCAGGCACTGTGCTGGGCACTTCTGTTAAAAATTGTCTCAGTGGAGCCTCTCAGCATCTCTAGGAGAGAAATGGCAGCAGGTACAATGAAGAGACAGAGCATGGATTTTGGACGTCAGACCTGGACTTGCATCCTGGCTGTCACCTGCTCTGGCCAGTTTCTAAACTTCCTGAGCCCCAGGTTATTAATTTATATAAGAGAGATAATTGCCAACCTTTAGATTGAGTGGTAATGTAAATGAGATTATTTGTTTTAAAGAGTCATTTTATACAGGTGTGTTCCCTGTCCCTTCTGACCCTTAGTCTCATGTTCTTTCCACTAAACCTCTCCTTAGGTCCAACTGAAAAGTCAGATATTTTTTTGAACTGTGGCAAAACCATATCTTCTCCCACTTTGAGCTTGCACAATGGATTTCTTTCCGAGCCTTAATGTAGCGCATTACATTTATCCCTCTTAAGTTGTATCTTTTTGGTGTCAGCCTGGCCTTTCAGCCTGGCGGGGAATGGAGTGGGGGACGGTTGAATTTTTCCTTGGCCTGTTACCATATGAAATATCCTTCACAGCTTTATGTCATTGAAAAACCTGATAACTGCTCCTCTGTGTCTGCTTTGATGCCATTAATAAAAATATTGAATAGAGCAGAATGCAGAGGCAGAGCCCTGTGGCATTCAATCAGTGGTCCCCCTGCAGGCTGCAACAGCGTCATTTATCAAGTCTCTTGGGTGTAGATGGACAACCAGCTGTGATCCCACTTAATTTTTCTCTCATAGAGCTCCCCCATCTTATAGATGATGAAAGACTTCATTGAGGGCTTTATTGGAATCAAAGAGTATATCCATGGCATTCTCCTGTTCTGTCAACCTCATACTAAGAACTCTGTCCAAGAAAAAAGGAAATTAATATAGTGTAGCAAAAACTTATTTTCAATGAGACCACTGAAGTTTGGAAAGAAGAGTGGCTGGCGGCACAGGGGTTGTTGCCAGAGGGAAGGTGTCTGGCCCGTGACTGAAGTGTTTCAGGCCACGGCGTTGATATTTGGTGGGCTCGGCCCTTCTGGTGCAGACAGACCACTGGGCTTCAGAGGCTGAATGAGCTCCCACTTACTGAGACTCATTTGATGCCAGGCACTGTGCTAAGTGCTTTTCATGTATCTCATGTAACCCCAACACTGAAGCAGTAGACGCACTCATTTTTAACCCCATGATTTTGGCTGAGTTAGGTGAGGCTCAGAGAGGTTAAGTAATTGACCCAAAGTCATACATAGTGTCAGAGTCAAGGCTCACCCAAGTCACCCTGACACTGAGCCCACTCTTAATCACTGTGCCTGCAGGCCAGATTCTTGTGCCTCAGTGGTGCTGAATTCATTGATGAGAGACAAGGGTATCAAGATTTCCGATCTGGGCCCTGGCCAGGTAGCTCAGTTGATTACATCGTTGTCCCAGTACACTAAGGTTGCAGGTTTGATGCCCTGTCAAGAGTACATAAAGGAAGCAACCAGTCAATGCTTGTAGAAGTGGAACAACAAGTCGATGTTTCTCTGTTCTCATTTTTCTCCCTCATTCTCTCTCTCTCAAAAAATCATTAAATAAAAATTTCATTAAAAAAAGATTTCCATTCAACCATGGCTGGTGTGTCTCAGTTGGTTGGGTGTCATCCCACAAATTGAAAGGTCATGGATTCAATTCTGGGTCAGAGCACATGCCTAGGTTACATGTTCAGTCCCCGGTTGAGGCACATGTTAAGAGGCAACTGAAGTTTCTCTCTCACATTTGTTGTTTCTGTCTGTCTCTTTCTCCCTCCCTTCTCCTCTCTCTAGAATCAGTAAAAAAAAAGAAAAAAAATATTTTCAATCTGTTATTGAAGGGTGGGAAGAATTCTCTAACTGTGACCAAAGACTCCCCGCCTCCCCATCCTCAGCACTTCCATTCCTGGTACTTAGGAAACTGACTCTGGGATTACTGCTTCCTGATGCACGCGGTATAGGAGGAAAGAGAATTTTGAAGGATGTCTCATTAGGATCAATACAAGGACTAGCGAAGTGGCCCGTGCCCAATGGCAGAGAATACCTCTTAAGTGATCAGAGTTTACTTACTCCAGATTCAAGCACTCTCTCCCATTGCTACTGCCAGCACTTGACTCTAATCCTTTTATCCACTGTTTCATCACCTGAATCTGCCCTCTACTCTTGCTTCCAGGCCCACCCCACCCCGACACGTACCTTCTTTGTTTAGCTGCGTTTCAGTATCACTGATTAAACTGTAGTCAAATTGCCAGTCTATTCCATTGGCTCTTTCTGGGCCAGAAAGCCATTCTGTCTCCATTCACTCTGTGGATGTGGTTACTGTTTAGAATGCAACCTTATTCTCTAGGCTTGAGGAAATATCCTTATCAGCACCCGTTCTTTACCCCTGTAGAACGTGTGTTGGCTCCCAGGGGTCCCTACACTCCTTTCATACATTCACAAACCATTTGCTGTAAGCATTTAGAAAGCATAAACATCTTACCAAAGTGTTATGGCTAGGAGGATTAAGACTCAAAAATACATATGGGAAGTCATAGGTACTAATTTATTGTACACACGTAAGAAAGAATATCCTGCTCCCCCATGAACCTATAGCCAAACAACACTAGGCAGCCTGAGCAGAGCTTCCCTCCAAGTCACATTTCTCTTGAAATATACTGGACGCTGTGCAGTTTCTGCGCTGCCCACCTTTCAGTCCAGCTGGTAAAGGGCACATTCCAGGAGGCCAGTAGTTTTCTGTCTGGAGCAACCTGAGTTATAGCCTCAGGAATGGCCTTATTCATCCTGCACTTACTGAATGCTGAATACTGGATGCTTTCTCCCCGCATTACTCATTTTTAACAGTTTTATTGCAATATAATTACAGATCATAAAATCACCCATTTTAAGTATACAGTTCAATGCATTTTAGTAAATTTATACAGTTGTCCAACCATTCATGCAACCTGGTTTCGGAACATTTCCTTTACCCTAAAAAGTTCCCTGATGGCCACCGCAGTCAGTCTTCACTCCCCGGGGCCATCTGCCCTAGACAACCATTCTTCTGATCTGCTTTCCCTAGATAGGGCTTTACAGTTTCTAGAGACATCATGTAAGTGGGATCATACAACATGTCATCTTAAGTGCCTGGCTTTGTCCCTGATGTAGCATATGCCTGCAGTCCATTGCCTTGAATCTACTACATTTTAATTATCTATTCACCAGCTCATGGGACATTTGGATTGTTTCCAGTTCTCAGCTGTGATGAAAATTGCCATTTCAGTATTCATTTACAGATCTTTGTGTGGTTATGTGTTTTCATTTCTCTCTCGGGTTGCTAACTGGGAGTGGATTTGCTGGGTTGTATGGTAAGAAACTGGGTCATAGTGTGAGATACTGGCAATCCTCCAAAACACAATGGTCAGCTGCATTCCCACTAGCAATGTGAGGGTTCCGGTTGCTCCACATCCTCACCACCACCTGGCATTGTCAGCCTTCTGCATTTTAGCCGTTCTAATGAGAAAATGGTGAGCCCTAGTTTTATGTGATTCTCCAAGAGATAAGAAAGAAGATAGCCAATGAGGGTGGGGGAAATAATGGAAGAAAAGGGATTATTAAAAAATCTGTCTCTCACTGTCATCCTGCTCCTTCATCTTGAGCCTGTCCTTGGGACTAACGGCAACATCAGTGTTCCTTAGAAATGCTTTCTTAAACCCCTCACATCCTTTCTCCCTCCACACGCTGGCCAGAGTGCACTAACACTCAGTCCTAAAGAGCAGCAGTAACTTTCTAGGTCAGTAAAATGCACAGATTTTTTAAACCTTAATTTTAGCTAGTTTTAGATAGATTTTTGCCTCTTCCCACACCATATTCTTTTATCAGGGCTGCTAACAAAAAGAAAAAAGAACAGAATTTATTCGTTCAAATTCATTGCCTCTCTCCCTCTTCTACCCTCTGGTGGAGGGTGTTATGTGCCGTTAAAGTAGCTAAACAGCAAGAAGGAAGCAGCAAAAGAGCAGAAAAAGAGACCATTTATGATCCAACCATTGAATAATCAGACCTTCACTTACCTAGGATTGTCTCTTGAGACTGATTGTCTTAAAGCTTCTTCTTACAAATATGGGTATACTTATGTATTTTGCATATTTCTGTTCAATTTGTAATATATAGACATGTGTTAATATTGAATTTTGTTAAAGATAATCTTATTTACATTATTGACCACATTGGTCATACAATATAATGATCCTAAGTTTTATGATCTCAAAAATGAAAGGAAATAAGTTGAAAAAAACCCTCAATAACAATAAATAACCTGTGTAGTTAGCAAAATATAAACAAAACTGAGGCCTCTCTACTTCTTAAGCTGCAGAGCACTTTTTAAATTTGTGTTTATTGATTTTAGAGAGAAACAGTAAGGGGGAGAGAGAGAAAGAAAAATCAATTTGTTGTTCCACTTATTTATGCATTTACTGGTCGATTCTTGTATGTGCCCTGACCAGGGATCAAACCTGCAATGTTGGTGTATCGGGACGAAGCTCTAACCAACTGAGCTACCAGGCTAAGTTGGCAGCACGTTTTTATGTACCAATAATAGTGCAAAGAGATTGCAGATTTTAAATGGGATTAGTCCATCATCGCGCTTCCAAGAATAACTTCAGATGTGGATTATAGCACATATTTCCCATTTTCTTTTGTAACAAAATTTTCCTTAAGTAATCCTGATAATTCGCTTATGAGCGTTGCAAACCAAATTTTTCTTAAGAAAACTGAATTTGCAGCAGGCTGTACTTAAAAGTAACTTTATAGGGAAATTGGTTAGGAACTGATTGGTTGGTTGGCTTGTATTTTTTTTAATCTTCTGGAGTAATGTTTATGTGAAAATATAATCAGAAAATTAGTACCTTCATCAAGAGGTAATTCAGAGAGCTTTACAAATAAACCTAAGATTCTCCTTGATTACAAAAGAAGCCTTTCTACCTCCAGAACCCTTAAATGCTCAGAGGCAATTATACAATTAAGGTCTCTCTTTCCATCAAAGATTTTCTCATTTCTTCATAATTAGTATTTCCTGCTTATTGAAACAGACTATACCCAGAACACACACACAGCCCTACCTGCCCACCCTCCATCCCTGCCCCCCCCAACTCATTCTCGCTGTCCTTTGCTCTCTTTGGGGCTATTTAACTTGGAACCTCTTTTCCTTCCCATAAGTTAACACAAGTGCATTTGGATGACATCTGTCATACAACCTATTATTTGCTGATTATTTAGTAGCAGTTTCTGAGAAAAGAAATAGCAGAAGGAAAAGAAAATTTGGAAAATCTAGTTAGAGTGATTTTTTTTTCCTTAGACGAAGTGTTCGAGGTAAAGGGACGGACTTAGAGACCGTGGGAGGTAAGGAAGTTTTACGTCGCCCGCAGCAGGGCCTTGTACAGGACCCGAGGTGCTACATACAGCTCAGAAGGAACAGAAAACTCTCGAGCGTCAACAGGGAAAGAAATGGGGAATGGGTGTTCTTTGCTTGTCCTCTTTGCCTTCCAGAGACATCTCCCCTTCTTCATTTGTTGTCCATGCATAAGGGGTGAGATCTGAGATTTCAGGGATGCCCCTTGAAGGGTATACCTGTGTGCTTGGTGCTGTGAGGGACCCTATCATGCAGTGACACTGTGCCTGACCTTCCAGAGCTGATAGTCCGGTTGACTACTAGAGAAATTCAGAGAAAGAGGTTGCTGTAGTCCGGGGTGAGCAAGGAAGGCTTCAGGTGGATCTTGACTTCAGGCTTGCAAGGGTCTAATGAAAAGAGGAGCAAAGACTCCAGAATATGCAAAGGTGTTGTGTACATGGGCCAGAGAGATATACATGATACTGTTGGAGACATGAGAAGACTGGCTGGAGCAGAAGGAATTTTAGGTAATAGGAGAGAGGGCTGGAGAAGTGAAGGCATGGTCCTTAATCTAAAGTCTATGCAGAGATTTCCATAAAATTGCACATTTACGTAACAAAGGTAGTGTTCAAAATTCTGCAGTTAGGGTTATTCAAGGATAGAGTAAGAAAGTTTTAAGTTTCTGTTATACTTAAGAGAGAAATAATGCCTTAGTTCAGTGCTTTGTCATTTCCAGAGCAACTTCCTCGTCATTCTTGTTCCATCTACAGAGATCTCTTTTAGTCTTGGAAGGCTGTGTAGACATATATGTTTGTTAGATGGATGGATGGATGGATGGGGATACATAATAGATAGAAATATACAAATATACCACACAATTTGAAAACCATTTCCAACTACTGGATTGAGAGCCCTAGAAGACTGATACCTTTTCTTCTTTGTGGCTCACAAATTGCATAGCACGGTGGTATATGTGAAAGACTTTCAGTAAATGTTTGTTGAATGAGATTATCGTTGACCCTGTAACATCACAGTGCAAAGGTGTAAAAGATCACTTAGCCAGAAGAAGAGTGAGAGAAAAAAAACAAATATCGTGACCTTCTGTTTCCACCATACCACTGCCAGACATGGATCATTACAGTCCAAGAAATGAGAGAGAAAATGTGACAGTCGGAATCAGATGCCATTTCAAATGAGGATTCCTGGGATTGTGGGAGTGGAAACTGGGTGACACACGGGCACTTCTGCCTGGATGCTCTCGGGTGGAAAGTGTTTAAAAATTGTAACCAAGGAGGGGGGAAATCCTTCCCATTTAATTGCAGTTTTAGTCCTGCAGATGAGAACAAAGCAGATACACTTCCACCTCAACTTCGTCTGGGCATTCCAGATGACCAGAAGTCCTGAGAACACTTGCAGTTTTGTTGGAAGAGGCCACTCGGAAACCAGACGAGCCATCCAGGCTTGCGTGGGAGCTGCTGTCCTTAGTTGGCAAGTAACTAGAGAGGGAAAGTGGGGACAGTCTGCCCCCTTAAAATGGAAGGGGGATTCCAAATGCAGACAAAGCTGTTTCATCCTAAAGACCATTTAAATGAAAACAAAGTAAAAATCGCTCTCCAAGTAAAACGCAGAAATGAAAAGGACGTGCCACGCTAACTGGAACGGCTCGGGTGCTCAGCAATGCTGCGTGTGTAATCTCTGGGGGACTCCAGCTACATGTGCTATTTCACGTCTGTCAGCTAAATCTGAACTCCAAAACAGCAGAAATGCAAAATGGGACACTGAGGAAGATTATGTGGATTTGCCATTTTCCCTGGAGGCCTTGGTCCAGCCGGCAATAAACGGATTGAGATTTCAGGAGGAAACATAGAGACGTGACTTCCTTTGTGACTCATGTGCATTCTTGCGGTTTTCATTGGTGTTTTTCATATCGTGTCTAAGCAAACATGGCCGTGAAAATGGAAATTGTAGGATGATAGGATTTTTTTAAGGAACGTGTCAGGTTTGATATCCAGAAAAGAATCACAAACTACATTTCCAACAACAAGGGGGAACGGTTAGTGAATTATGACATGCTTCTCTAAAGCGATAATATGCTAATATGGGGTTACTTAAAATGTCTGCTGAGAGTCGAATATGTAGGAAAGCTCTTTAGCTTTAATATTGGGCAAAAAAAATTAAGGGGAAAATTGTATTTACAGTAGAACCACTACAAAGCATAATCATGGGGACAAAATGAAAGGAAATATACCTAAATGCAAATAGCCTGTGGATACCTTGTTCTCTTATTTGTTTTTCTGTATTTTCTGTTTCTACCATGGGAAAGCAGTATTATTATTATAATCAAAACATTGTTCAATTTTTAAAAAGCAGATGAAGAAGAAACAGTGGTTAATTTACATCACCTTAAATTCAACATGTTTAATTTATGGCACATTAAATTTTAAAAAGACACAATAGAAGTCTAGGGACACTGGCGTTCGGTGCTGCTGTTCTGATGTGAACTGTTCGGTGTGAGGGTAACGTCCTGGAATTGTCTAGCAGAATCCCCACAGCTAAACCCAGACACATAAATGATAGTGACATAATATTATAGCGTTGTCACTCAGCACAGCCATTCTCCTAGAGCTGGAATTTGTGATGGGGTTCCTACAGTTCTTCCATTTAATCGACACTGCAGGAAATTTGTGGAGGTAGCTACTACTCTGATGAATGGGAACCAATATGCGGCCGCCAGTGTTGTTTCAGTGACATTCCTTGCCTGTGACCCACAATTCTCATGCTAGTTGTAGTAAAAACCATTAAGAAAACATGCAGTGACTTGTCTATTGGAACTGGGCAATGGGAACCCTATTCTTATGCTCATGTGTATAATAATTTTTTCTTAGTTAATGGTTTGACAATGTAGTTATTTGTGCTCAATCTCTCCAAGTGTTCCCTTTGAGTTCTCCAAGTAATTTGTGACAGAAATTCAATATTGTTTTTGAGTTGAACTGAATTTTGTCAATATCTTAGAATAACTAAATCCCCAATATGTCACCATTGCTTTACTCCCATTGGGCTCCTTGTACATGAGGTACACCTACACGATAATGAAAACCTTGCAGATTTTTTCCTCTACCACAGTAACCACTGCTCTGGCTTCCCCTCCCCCCCCCACCCCTAGCTTTTTGAAAACTAAATGTTTATAAACTGACTAGTCATCAGTCATGGTACCTGGGGCGGTAGGCTTTCACTACTTCCCCACCACTTATAATGATGACAAGAATGGTCAAATGTTAACCTGTTCTCACTCAAGGCAAACCCAACCGTCTTTGGACTTGACTTTCCCATAATGGCTCTCTTTCTTTGGAATACTCCCTGTGATAGTCTTGCTGATTAGATTTCATATTGTTGAGTTGGAAGTTTTGAAGCCAAATGTCACCCTCCCTACCACTCTACTATTAGCCAACTGGGACTGACTCCGGAGTTGATGAGGACTTCCTGGTCTTTGTCTATGCAGGTGTCCCCCACTATCCAAAAGTACAGCACTCCTATGAGCCGAAATGGCACAAAGCAAAGAAGTTACCCTAGGACACATCTTACTGATAACGGATGCACAAAATCAACGAAGATAGAGCACAGATGCTCACAGAGTCCAAAGCTGTGGCAGGTTGATGCTGAGATGCAGAGTGTGGTTCCCTGGGAAGGAGCTTGACAGGCTCCCCTCACTGCTCGGGGTGTGCGCTGCCTCTGTAACGGCTCCCTGCAAAACAAACACTACTTTTGATTTTCACCTTTTTATGTAAAAGTAAATATCCTCTTCAGATTTCTTAGCGACAACAAGCACAAAGGTAGGTCTGTCATAAAAGCAAAATGGTGTAAAGCGAACTTTTCGAAAAGCGGGGGATACGTGTCTCTTCATTTCATAGGGAATTCTGCGGGGTACCTGCCTGAGCTCTTCTGGCCTGGCTTTAGCACTGCTGTAAGCCTCATCCAAAGCTGAAACTCTATCATTTTAATGTTTCTCCGATGGTCAAGACCCAGTTTAAATGTTTTGAACGTGACAACTCAAAATAAAAAGCGCCATCGTAAGACACATCATAACGATATGAGCAGTGGTGTAGCTGAGGTACAGAGGAAGAGCACAGTGAGTGGGAAGGAGCAGGCTCAGAATCAGGTGCAGTGCTGGCCATGACCCGTTAGCAACGTGACCACAGACAAGGAACCCAGTATTCCTGCGTCTCAGGGTGTGCATTTCTAAAATGGGAATGATAATGTTATTTTAAAGATTAAATGAGACATATACACCCATATATAATACACTTGGTGCAGTTTCTAACACAATTAGAACATAGAACTAGAACATAGCAAATGTTTAGTAAGTAATAGTTATCCTTATCTTTTGTGATACATGATCATTTCTAATCATTAAGGAGTTACCCAAATGTTCTTGATATGAATCATCACTCTGTGTTAAATTTGTCACTTTATCTATCTGTCTACCCATCCATCCTCTCCTGGGTAGTTCTGTGGAGGACACAGCAATGGGGCTCTAGCAAATGGCTCAGTTTACCTCCTGCTGCAGATTAAATGGTGTGCATGGAAGAACAGCATACATTCTTTTAGATTAGGTCTAATATTAAACCAATAGCTAGAAACCAGATCCATTCCCATCAGTACGTATCACTTCAATGAGGGCTTCTCCGAGGTGAGCCGTGTCTCTTCATGCAAAGCATAAGTGAATCTGACATGATTAGCTACGAAAATGACCAAATCTCTGTTTTTCTGGATCAGGATTTCTGTGCACCCTTCGAGTCCGTTAGCTGGAGTAAGCACAACAGCAAGGTTGCCTCTTCTCTGTGCCGGGAACTCTGCTGGCTATTCTCACAATTTCGTTCTTCACCTTCCCAGCAACATTGGAGACTGGCATTAACCTTCTCACTTTATAGGTGAGGAAACGGAGACCCAAGGAGTCAGGTCACTTGCCCACAACTGAGTTGTGAAAGAATAAACCAGAAGTGGCAGCAGAGGTTACCCCAGCTCAGTTTTACCAGTTATTTTTTGTTTAGTGTCCATTACTTGACAGGATAATTTTGAACGTCTATATTACTCTAAAAAGCATTTCTTAGCAGGACCCAGATAGCACCCTCAGCATCAGATCCAATTACCTACTGGGAAAAAGGCAGTGGAGATTTTGTGGAAGAAATTTACCGGTATCTCCAATAGAAGCCTTTGGCAAAATAATAAGAATAAGAAAATACAGTGTTTTTTAGACTTACATTACCCTTTTCATATGTATTTTGTGTTTTTCTGAAATGAGGAAGTTCTTTGATCTTAATGCTTAAAAAAATAGAAACAATGCAAGAATACAAAAGCATTTATCTGGATCATATTAACAGCCTTGCCTGCAAGTAAGCAGCACCAGGATCACACTACTTAGTATATTTGTAAATCATCCGAAAAAAGGAGTTTATGGTGAAATTCCAGATTTGCAAAAACTGCCAAGTTCCTCCAGGTAGCGAAACGCCAGGCTAACATATAAATGTAGAAAGAATACACAGGGCCACGTGAGTGGGCAGGATGGCAGACGGGCTTCTGTGTGGACAACTGTAAGGTAAGGAATTTAGGGACAAATCATTCAAACCATCTTTCCAAGATTAAAGGGCTTTGAACTATCAGCTCTAACAAAATTAAGAGATTTTACAGTGTGTGTGTTTGTCCCTAGTTATTCCTGCTGTAGCTAAAAGGCCAGCCAGAAATCAAAGACGGTTAAGAGGAACATTTGAAAAGAGAACTAAAAGCAGAAAATAGTATTCTGTTCAAATGTAAAGCCATGGTTCACTTATACCTGGAACACGGCGGGCAATTTTTCAACAGACTTTAAGCAGTTGTGCTCGGGCAGGAGATGGCACGGAGAAAGAAAACCAAAAACGACCCGAGGGAGAGAGGACCCGCTCTGCGAAAACAAACCACAAAGACCAGGGTTCATCAGCTTGGGAGGGTGACAGTTTGTAAAATCATTGGGATGCAGTGCATATGGACAGTTCAAGTGCTTATTTAAAATCTAAATAAATTTAGGCAGAAAAGTCAGTAAGCTCATTGACAAATAGGCAAATAAAAATTCAATGTTAGTATAGGATGAAATGACCAAAGAAATGCTCACCCCACCCCCCTTGAAAAGAGAGAAAATTTTTTAAATCATTTACCCAGTGGGTAGGATACTTGGGGAACCAGTTACCCAGAAATAGTTGCTGTCTCCTGGAATGGCATGTGGGCAGGGGAGGGGTAAATCCATTTCTTGTGAATGCATTTATATGTTGGATTAATATTTGGAGATCTGCCCAAACTTTGCAGCTTACCTTGGAGTAGAACAAGCTTTGAAATCAGCAAACCTGATTCAAATCCCAGCGTCACCTCATACTGGCTCTTGGACAGGCAACTTAACCAGCCTGACTGACCCTCTGTCTCCTCATCTGTAAAGCAAGAAGGGCCCCTTCCAGATAGGGGGGGAGGGAGGATTGGTGGGGGGGAGCAGCAAAGCTTCAGGAAGGGTAGGAATGGAGGCTCTTTTCAAATCGTAATTCTCTTTGTCATCTCTTCTACAAGGTGCCCTTTGTCTCACTGTTAGACTTAAAATCCCATCCTAGAGAGACTGAGAGTCCCGCAAGTAGGCAATGCTTGATTATAACCCTACTTTGCTACTTCTATGTGTATTAATATTCATTCTTTCCTACCCACTGAGCCTGTTATTTCAGGCATTGCTATAGGAGTTGGGGAAATAAGCAATAAAGACACACCATGGCCCTGCTCTCAGGAAGCTACCTGGGGGAGAGAGGCACACAAACACTACCCCATAAATAATCTCGGAAAATGAGAAAGAGAAACACAGGGCAGAGTGCGATGGTGTTGAGGGCCCGGTGCTTTTAGTGAGGATGTATGGGGAGGCCTTTGTGAAAAGACAACATCTGTGCAGTGCCCAGAGGTACGAGAAGGCGTCCTGTGACAATCTCGGGACCAGCATTCTAGGCAGATGGACAAGCAGTGGTAGAGGCCCCAAGATGAGATTGCATATGGAATGAACGGTCAAGGAACAGAGAAGGCTGGTGTGACCAAGCATCATGAATGGAGGGGAGGGAGGCAGGGACACAGAGGCAGACAGCGGGCAACCAGCCCTGTGGGGCCTCGAGGCCAGGAGAGGACTCAAGTTTTATTCTAAGAGCAATAGCAAGCTGTGGGGGACTTTAGCTGGTTAGGGAAAAGACTTGACTTGTGCTTTTGAGAGGTCTTATGGCTGCTGGGTGGAGGACGGGACTCTCGGGCAGCCTGCGCAGAAGGGGCACCGTCTCTGTGTTCTCTTCCTACCCCTACTTCTGTGTTGCTAGAGACTGTCTTGAGCGGTTATTTCTTTCTGGACTCGAAGGTTCACAGCGATCTCACACATCTGTCACGGTGCATAGGTAGCTTTGCACAAGTCTCCTTTCGTTCCTTCATCTTTTAGGTCATATCAAAATGACTTTTCTCCAGTGAAATATTTGACCCAAATGTATGTTTGTTTCAGGTTTTAAAAATCAATTTGATTGGCCACAGGAAACGTATTTTGGCATCTCTTGGAGACAGGCTGCACGAGGATCCACCACAGAAGCCCCCTCGGTCCATCACCCTCAGGGTAAGTGCTCAATATATTCATTTTCTTCTCCACTCGTATACCCACAATTTATCTGGGCCATATAATGAAATGATTGAAGCAATGGATCAGGAAGTATAGGCTGCTTTCCACATATCTTACCTTACCTGTATAAAAAACAATCTCACTTCTGATTGTGTTTGGTAAGACAAGATTTTTTTTCTTTTTGGTTAAATGTATATTTTTTAGATTTAGATACACATCAGACAAACCTCCACCTTTAAAGAACCCCTCCCACTACTCCATCCCATACTCCTACACCGAGAGAGAGGAAATGAGATTTCTGTCAGACTTCTCAAACCCACAGAGAGAAAATCATTCAGAGGACACAGTTAAGTAAAGATCAATTTAAAATTAACCTTAGGGTCTTCTGTCTTTTTTTGAAGAAGTAAATTTCCCAGCTTTACCCACTTCAAAAATTAAGGATAGAGAAGCTAGAACTTTGTTGAATAAACTGTTTCAGCTATAGTTTATTGTTTTAAAGATTTTATTTATTTATTTACTTTTTTAGAGAGAGGGGAAGGGAGGGAGAAAAAGAAGGAAAGAAACATCAGTGTGTGGTTGCCTCTCACGCTCCCCCCTCCCCGCACTAGGGATCCGGCCTGCAACCCAGGCATGTGCCCTGACTAGGAATCAAATGGGTGACGCTTTGGTTCGCAGGCCAGTGCTCAATTCACTGAGCCACACCAGCCAGGGCTCAGCTATATTTTTGAATTATGGTTTAGCAAATCTAGAGAGAAACCTTAGGTGGGGGAGAGAGAACTATAGTGTAAAGGTAAGGAAGGCAAGAAGGAGGAAATGGAGAGATAACTGAGGGCAGACTGGAGCAGCCAGTGGTCGGTGGGTTTCACAAGGCCCATAGGAACTTTCCTAAAATTAATCCAAGAAGCTGGGATCTCCAGGAGCAGTTGGAGAGTTCCAGCTCCGTTCTCTTTATTGAGTCCTGCACTTGCTTGCTTCTGATCCCCTTTCTGCAAGTGCTAGAGGAGGCGGTGATGATAAACGGTGAGCACAGCGTGGCACGGAGACAGAACGGCCAGCGATGAGATGCAGTAGAATGCCTCTTGTTAGTGAACTTCAGCAAACCGCATCACCATGGCCAAGCAGAGGGTCGGGCAGGAAGGGAGCTGTTGTGATTTGAGTCTGATTCACTTTTAAAGAAGAAAATGCACAAAGATTTTAGGACATCCGAGAGAACTGGCTCCAGGAGGTAGCCCTTAGGAAAAGTGATTATGAGGCAGTTGGGATACCCTGGGACATTTGGAGCCTAGTTAAGGGCTTTGGGGACAGTAAGAGTAGAAATGGGACCTATTTTTCTCCCTCAATAAGAAGAGCTTCAAATATATTGGGAGAAAAATGAGGCTTTCTAGTCTTGCCTTCATTTAGCTACACAAAAGGGGAGAAAGATATAGGCACTAGCAGTATAACCATCCTAAAATGACTGTGTAGAGGACTCGTCCCCTGCCACTTATTTGACTCTTTCCTTCCCCTCCTGCACCCATTCCTCTGACTCCCTGGAAGAGATTTAGGAGAACAACACACAGAGATTCCCAAGAAAAAAGTGCAGAACCTTAATTTGTCAAAGGAGGTCCAGAACATCTGGGGAGGGTCTGGGAATCAGTACCTTTCAACCCTCCTCTTTCTCGAAAACACTAGAGCCCAGCTGTAAGCCACCCCTTGTCTTACTTCTAACCAGCTGTCCCAGAATGGGTCATCTGTGCCACTGAAGGTCATTTGTGTGCATCACCCTGCCGTCTGCACGTGTGACATACACCCTGTCCGTGCTGTGTCCTGTGCCCCACCTGACTGCCAAACCACTCCTTGACAGAGGATCAAGCCCCACCCTTCCCATTTTAGCATCCTCATCATGGCACCTGCCATGGGAGGACTTTCTGTCCACATGAGGACACAGCTCCTTCCCTTATAAACACACGGAACAGGGTCCAGGCTGCCCAACATCTGTGTCCTCTCCCCTGAGATCACCAACTTTGCTGATGTAAGAAAACAGCTGATTCTTTACACTTTAAGCCTTTGGCCTCAGATCTTTAGGGTGGGGGAAGTATTGACTGGATCACGCCATTCATAAAATGGCGGAACATCCCCCATTCCTTCGCAGTTGATTCAAAAATGAGTCCCCAGCCCCACCGTTTGTCTTGTCAGTATTTCACAATTTTGCAACCAAAGCTTAGCCGCAAAAACGTGGTATTTACTTCATGATGTATTTCCATTCAGGAACCCAGTGGTAATCACACTCCTCCTCAGTTGTCTCCATCACTTAGCCAAAGCACTTACACCACTGGTGGCTCCCTAGACGTTCCTCACATTATCATGCAGGGCGATGCAAGGAGGAGAAGAAACGAAAACTACTTTGATGATATTCCCCGATCAAAACTGGAGAGGCAGATGGCCCAGGTAAGGTATTAGAAATGTCTGTGACATTTTTGCCTTTCACCCGCGCCAACTAATGCTTTCTGGTACTCAACAATAGCTAACGATGCCTCTTGCCCATACCAGCTGGAATTTTACCATTTTATGCCATGGCTGTCACCCCCTGCTCACTTGAACTAGACTGAATCAGACTTTTCTGGGAGTGGAAGGTATACGTAGGTTCTTGTTATTCACTCCTACTGAAGAAATTATGTCCGATCTCATTGCATCCAGGAAGTCTGGCCCTAAAGGGAATAATTACTGTGCAAGAATCAAATCATAATGAAAATGAATAATAAAAGCCTAGATTATAAAATGTAAATCAGCTGGATGACAGGGCGGAAGTTGGAGAAAGGTTTTAACTCCAGGGATGTTGATTTCCTCCCCAAGTTGTCAGGTTTGTGTAGGATTTCACCATCAGGGCTGGTTGCATCATCTTGTGTTGTCACCTTCAATAGCTGAAGGTGATGCTGTCGCCCGACACAGACAGTAGAAAAGAGAGATCTGTCACGTTTGGACCTTCCCATGTTTTGGTACGGATGTCCACGTCTGGCCAGTCCCCACAGGGCTGCTCAGAAGCTTGAGGCAGCCATCACCAAACAGCGGCACTGTCCGTAGGAGCCCGTTCAGGTGGACAGCTGGCCCTGCTGTTTAGCTCTGAGATTCGAAGATATGGATTTGTTGACAGTGATTGGCAGATTCAACTCATTTTGTGCTCATTCTCAGTTCAGACTGATGTGCTAAGAGGCATCTCTCTGCCTCCCACACCTAAGATGAAAATCTCTAGGTGAAAATTTGACTGTAATTGCTTTGCCTTGGTTGTTAAATATTTTTCTCAACTGTTTGGTGAGATTCTGTTTTTAAAAGCCTTTGGTAAACATTCTGTGCTGCCACTCACAAAAGAAAAATGTGAAGAGAATGTTCTGGAAACCATGTCTATTCTGCCTGTAAATGCCCTAGGAAGAAAAGGCCTGATCTATGGCATCTCCTTTTAGCTCTCTCAATTCTGAATTGTTCTCGGAGTTCTTTGTGCAAGGAATGGTAATGTTGGGATTATGGAGAATCCTTTATTGAAGGGAGCTGGAAAATGTAGGAGAGACAAGAAAAGAATAATTTTCCCTTTCTCTCTTGTTAAGTATTGTCTTTTAATCCTTGTTACTGTTTTCACTGATGTTCTTTTAAATAAAGAGTCTGAAAGCTTTTTTCCTCAAGCTGCTCGTATATTTCCTGCTGCTTGTTAGGATTTGTGAATCACACATGTGCTTAAATCTCTCTAATGAGAGCATTTCAGAGACGTGGTATGTTTTGACCTTGAACCACATAGTCTCCATGCATTAATATAGGCAGGGTCTTTTCTGAACCCTGCTCTTCTCTGGGTAAGGAAGGATCATACACTGATGAACATTAACTACGACAGACTGTGCTTACTTCAGGAACAGAATCATCTATCTCAGATGCTCATATAATTTATGAAATTTCTCCACATAGTATAGTTTTTTGAAGAGGAAATTAATTACTCTTTCTCCCAGGTTTGCACACTTGGAGGTAGTCTAGCAAGATTGCTCACTTACTTTCTTTGAGATTCACAAGCTGGGGCAGGAGTATCTTTTGAATAGCCTAGATATTTTTCTTGCCATGCCAGTCAGGATGCATCATGTTCAGGAATTATCTTGCCCTTGAGAAAATTGAATGAACTTGTATCTGACCAGGTGAGAAAGGCTCCAAAGCAGGAAGAGGGGGTAGATAAGCAGGTGGGTGAGATGCGGTGAGCTAGGGAAGGTCTGTGTGAAGGTGCCTCTTCACCTCACATGTACTGCTCACTGTGACCAAATGACCGATGGTGGACTCAGGCCTCCGTCAGCAACCAGGAGCGCATTAAAAACTTTCTAAAATCCTACTGTTCAGTACAGCACTTTTGCTGCTGAGAAAACAGGAGAAGGCACTACAGAAATCTGATCAATAGGAAAAAGGGATTCTGGGATTGCAACTCTTGAGGTTGTGTTCACTGCAGCCTTTTGTTTGTTGGCTTTAAGAGTGTTTCCTGATCCAGAAATGCCAGAATCTCCTGGAGAAATGAATACTTATGTACCTCTTTAAAACAGTGCCATTCTGACCTGTCAGGGTATTAAATGCTCAATAATTTGGTTGTTGAACAGTTTTATTTATGTGACTTTTCTACCATCCAACCACTCCATTGAGTTTTTTTCTATTTTTCCTTTTTTTTTTTGCTCATTTGCTATAATAATTTTAAAAATTCACATGCTTTTTAAAACCTATTATACGCTCTCTAGACCATATTCTTCCTCAAAGTTATGTGCTTAGCCAATAAAGTTGAGTCTTCCTGCAGACTTGCATTAGCAGCTAAAATCCCAGTGCGCAGGCAGGGCGGAGGGGAGCAGAGGGAAGATGGGACAACTGTAATAGCATAATCAATAAAATATATTAAACAAAAAAAGTCCCAGTGCGCAGGCAAGCAGTTGTTACACTTCCTTCCCACCAGGAGCCCGGTCCCAGCCCTTCCTTCCAAGGGGCTTTTCCACAGAGGCTTACTGTAGTTTGGTTATTGCATGCCTAACCAGTCTGTTTCTTGCTAAGTTGCTGAAGTCCGTCTTCAGGGTTTCTTTCCTGTTGCTAAAAGAAAGGAAGGTACAGTTAAACAGAATCACCAAGACAGACCATGTTTTCAGAAAACACCCTACTGTGTCAGATTTATCTGAGCCTCCACCAGAGCGATCTGGAATTCCAGCCGTAGGCTCTTGGTGGCTGTGGTAATTCATAGGTGTTTTGGCTTCTTAAGGTCTGCTCAACAGATGTTTGGAAATGCTTTGCTTAACTTGGGAAACCAGGGGTGAGGGTTAAATTCAGATAAACTTAATGTCCATTCCACATATTAAGTTCAATTGTGGGCAAATATTTTTTAAAAGATAACACTAGAGTGGTGTTTAATTACTTATTTTCAATGTAATCAAGTATTAAAAATACCTACCCTGGAATACAAGGAATTTGCAAATATTGTGGCTATTAGTTCGCATTTATTCTGATAAAAGCAATATTCTGCCTCAAACTGTCTTCCCTGAATATGTGAGAAACAAAAATTGAGTTTAGTACTAATAGCATTTTTTTAACCACTAAAATTAATGGTGTAAACACATCTAAACAATGGGTTTCCCATTATGCCAAAAAAACGTAGCTTTTCAAGCCTATCGTTCTAAACTGGACACGTTAGCTCAGAATTTGTTAGCTCTGAAATGTTCCCCTATTTCCATACACCTAATAAATAAATGTTGCGCTCACATTCGCATAATAATACCTAATGCACATAGAGAGCTTTTAAGCTTTCAAAGTACTTTCACGGCTGTTGCCTCATTTTAGCACAAACAAGGAAAACACGTGGAAGAGCAGCTCTCAAGTCAAGTGCTGTGGCGATGAGGCAGTAAACGAAAATATGGAAATGATATCGGAAGGAGGAAAAAATATTTCCAGTATTTGCAGCCTAATCTCAATCTTTTCTTGAATGACATTTAGTAGAAGTCAAAGTCTTCCTCAAATGAATGCTAAAGGAGAGTAATGGAATTAATAAAGTTTAGAGACCTCATTCTTCAAAGTTATGAAGAGAGCCCCCCCAGTGTGAAACTTAACACCATTTATAGAACTCCTCCATTTATAGAAAATATTTATGGGATAATGAAATAATACTTCCATTTTTACAAAACAAAAAAAGTCTAAAGAGGAAGAGAAATACATACTTTTGTACACACTTGAGCTTAATATTAATGAGGAAAATTCATGTAGAAGTCCTTGTGCTTTGAATACTCTTCTAAGTAAAAATGTTAATATTCCTAGGGCAATGACCTTATCTTATGCACACAAACCTGAAGCAGGCTCAATCCACATTTTAAAGACACGGGACCTGAGAAACCACATAACTGGGTCTGGTAGCACAGCCAATGAGAAACCCAATTAGATCTTACCTAGAGCAGTATGTTGGGCTCTATAAAGGCTTTGTCTAAACTGCTTCTAAATCATAGAAAGTTGATTCAGTTCAAAGTCTAATATTTTCTTATCCAAACAGTAGTACTTAATGAGTATGACTAGATCAATTCCTTCTCCATTTGAAAGAATTTTACCTATTATATTTGTTCTTCAAATATTCATTTTTTTTTATACTGTTAAAGGAAGAGAAGTGGAAACTGCGCCAGGTAGAAGCCCGGCCCTGGCCAGATCCGTGCTGGCATTTCCAGATGTGGTGATTCAGTGAATCCTCACAGTGGTGCATTCTGGGAGAGAAAGCCCAGCTGGGTGAGCGCTTTGCTCGCCATGGGTGCCCAGCAGAGCCTGCACTCAGGCCCTGCTCTCCTGGTCCTGTCCTGGCTCCTCCATGGTCCTGATGTCCGGTGGGCCACCTCTGTTTAAAATGATACAAAATGTCTGATAACAGCTCAGCTAACGTTAATTTCTCATGTGCTAGAATAGATGACACTTACAGAGACCTAGTGAGCAGATCGGGGATAAAATCACTAGCAGTTGAGTGGAAACGTACTGACTCAGCTCATGGTTATCACACGAAGCCCTTTACATGCAGAATAGCAATGGTTATGTGTTGATCCCTTCCGTGCAAGCCCACCCTGCACTTCTTGGTAGAACTCTGCCTTTCTCCTATGTTCACAAAGAGCTTTGCACCTAGGTGCGGGAGTTGCTGCATTTATAGAGTTCTTACAGGTGGGGATTCTCCAAATAACGGGGGCTGTTTCCTTTGTGGCTCCTTCAGTTGCAGTTTTGTTTTGGTTTCTTTCTGGCTGTACCAGAGAGTCATGTGGACTCTCTGAACTTCCGTTTTCTTGTCATAGACAATGTGGATCATGCCTGCATCTCAGATTTGTGGGTATCAGATAAGATAATTCAGATGAAAGCATATTTCAAACTGTAAATCACTCTCTATATAAATGATATGGCTAGCAATTCAGATATATCACCCATCAGTCCCTAATTCCAAGGTCCCTAATTCATTGTGAGGCCAATCAGTGCCAAAGCTATCAGACGGTTATAGCATTCTGTAAAAACGATCTTTTTGTTCTAATGTTATCCATGCTCAGAATGCATATTGAGAATGGAACTGGAATTTTCCTCTTTATTACTTTGCTTGTATGAATATGAAGGCTGCCAGAGACCACCAACCCTGATGGAGAAGGGGCCTGCGCAGGGGGATCATCAAAGCCAGGGAAAGCAGTGGGGATGGACCAGTTCCCTACAGATACAGGTTCTCAAAGTGTGCGGCAGAGGGAATCTCACAGTATTAGCATGCTGTCACTGTACAGAGTGAGAGAACACATTGAGAAAGAAAGGATTAGGGTTTTTTTCCTGAAATGAAATTTAGAACTTGTTAGAAATACACAGTACACAAAATTGTTAGCTACAGAAGCATGACCATCTTAGGAAACCGTGAGGCAAATGCTTACCCATCTCTGGAAAATAAGGAAGCTTGTTATTTATTCTTTGATACTTTCCCTGGGAGGGAAAGCCTGTTGTTCCTAGAGATTCTTCCCACTGTTCCGAAATCATGGGGATTTGCAGACTGAACCTTCAGAAAATGGCACAACTATGTTAAGAGCAACAGCGTTGGAAGTAATTTTTCCCCCAAACTAGACAAGTTTTCTTATTACTTTGTTATATCGGATTTTTTTTAATGCCCCTAAGTTAGTGGCTATTTTTTAATTTAGATTTTCATTACCTAGCCACTCCTTAGAAAGGCTCAGCCTGTCCATCCCTTCAACATTTTCTTCCATGAAGGTCTAAAGAGCAACTTACAATACTTAAGCACAGACAGATAACATATAACAAAAAAAAAAAAGGTGAAGAGTAAACTCAGTAAGCTCTTCCATTAGGAACTCCCAATTTGACAGTGTGTCGAGATGGCCGGCTGACACGCGAGCTTCAGGAGTGACTTGGGACGTGGATGATATCTGTGCCCTGTTTCAAGCTAGGAACTCCAGACTGCCAGCCACCTATTCCTAAAAGCACAAGTGGAAAACGTTGCTTTTGGACTTGAAACGTAGACCTGATGTGTTGTCCACCTTGTTTATTAATGTGGACAGTTAATTGCCTTTTCTCAAAATCTATGCTGTTCTCCCCGTGACAGCTTTGGGAGTGGAAATTCCAATATGATGAGTGTCCTTCAGGCCACATAGACGTGTTACTGTCTGTCCTGTTCATTGACCTTTAAAAAGTAGTGGGAAGAAGTGGGAGCTTTTTTAGGTTTTGATGCTTTTCCTAAAAATCTTGATTATTTTATTCTCCATCAAGCCCCTCAGTGAGGCAAATTAGATGTCCAGGAGTTTGTTCTAACAGAGGCTGGACAGACTGAAATGCCATGGGTCATTCTGCTAACTTTCCTCCATGCTACGGGACTTAACCAAGGTGAATGTTTCCAATTAAAACCAGACTATGGATTTTTAAAAAATTCAATAGAAAAGATCCTATTTTCAACCAAATAAATAAAAAATCTGACAATGCATAAAAACCTTATGTCAGTGCCCTTGTGGTATTTCATGGTGCCTTAGGCTTGCTGACATTCAGCAGCTTGTTCCCAAAGAGGCACACCAGGCTATTTTTCCACTTGTTAAATTTTTGGAATGTTTCTCAATGTATTCAGTCCACTTCTTGGGTCCTCAGGTCAGAGTTTTGGTTGATATAATCTGACCTTGCTCAATTTCCAAGGGTATGCAAATTCTCCTACTCTCCTTCTCCCTTTTCTTTTTTCAGTGTTAAGAAAAATAGAGGCTTTTTTAATGTCTACAGGAAATAGGGCTGATTATGCAGTGCTGTCTGAGTTCATTCCATTTGTATATGACTTTTCTGGATGCATGCAAGTAACAAGAATTCAACTCAAGATGTCTTAAGCACAAAAGGGCATATATTTGAATCATTTCCCTGCAAAGTCCAGGTAGACCTGATCCCGAGGCTCATGTGATGTCTTGCCCTCTGGCTCTCTCTCGTCTGGGTTGGCTCTTTTCCCAAACAAGCTCTCTCTACATGAGGGGAATTTTAAATCCAATTCTGGTTAAACCTGAACCAATGAAAAGGAGGGCTTATTTTCCCAAGAGTTCCCCCAAAAGTCCCAGGATTGAGTCCCACAGGTTCAGATCAGCCTGGTTTGAATCACTTATCTGCCCTGAGCTAATCACAAAGGAGTGTGTGTGTGTGTGTGTGTGTGTGTGTGTGTGTGTGTGTTGGGGGGGTGATTAGCCAGGCATAGGTCACGTGCCTGCAGGTGGTTTGAGTTCCACCTGAACCACATGGACTGAGAGGTGGGAAGGGAGCTCCTCGCATGGAGTCAAAGGGCCATGGCCAGAAATGATATGATTTCTAGGCAGACAGAGCAGTAGTGGGTACCTGAATAAACTCACTCTGCTTTTGAATGGGAATGTGTGATAGAACATTGTTACGTCACGCAGGTATTGACTCCATTTTTTCATACTCAATTCGATGCGATTTTTTTAAATACCAGATTTGAAGTAATGAGATCAGGGTGAAAAATTCGCATCTCTGGTATCTATTACCTCTATAATTTTGAACAGGACTTTGAGCTCCTCAGAGCCTTGGTTTTCTCTTCTCAAAGTGAGATTAATGCCCACCTTACATCATTGTTTTGAGGCACAAGTAAAGGAATATCTGTAAAGGTAGTTTACAAACTACAAAGCTATATATTGGGGTTGCTTTAGAAATTATTATTTTGAAATAAAGTATGGCTTTCTTCTACACCATGGTTCTTCAACTGCAACTGGGAATAAATGTATTTTAAAGGAAAGTTCATAATATTTAGCTCTGTTCGACAAAACCATTGCTATTTTCCAGCTTGTAAACCCAAAGTAATCCCTCTCCACTGATACAGACACAATAGCTCCTAGGAACGCAAGCACTGTGCAGGCTCCTCTCATGTTGCACCTGGTTAGCCCTGCAGCTCCTTGGAAAGGCTTTATGGAGAGTACTCAGATACTTTTAAATCCTTTATGAGTTAGCATATATCACTATATTTTATGTCAAAATGTTTTATTCCTCTTTAAATGTCGGCTGTGTCCGGACAAGGCCTGACTAACTCTTCCTTGGTCATGTTTTAATTCCCTGTAATGAGCAACTACTCCATAAACTCCTGTTGGCCAGATTACTCACACCAGGTCAGGCTGGAAGCCAAGGCAGCAGTCAAACCCAGGCGGTCCAGCTTCCCAGCCTGCGCGTTACCCACTGTCTCTACAAACTGGGTACACGACACATTCAGAAATTTCTAGAACCCCAAAAGGCTCCAGTACAATGTTTTGAGTCCTTTGACAAATTCTGTTAATATCTAAAGCTTGAGGTAAGTGCAAGGTTAGTAGAGGGCTGAACCTCTAAAGTAGCATGCATAAGCATTGTATTTGAAGAAAATCCTTTACTCTTGACATCCAATTTTTCATTCTTTACAAATCAGGGACAGCAAACAATGGCTTCATGTCAACAGCTGGGAAATGAGGTGACTCCCTTTCTGTATAGACCTCTGATTTAATGAGGTTTGGATACGGCATCACACAAGGTTGTGTGTTTTATATGCATTGATGCCTTCTGGATGATTCTTCTGTTCCTCTGTTAAAGAAAAATGGGGGATTTTAGGGTTGGAAGGGGCCAGAAAGATGTATCAAGTCCTGTCTCATGATGAGCACCCTTTGTAATTCATCCTTAACAGACACCCACAAGTTTCCACTTAAACTTGCCACTGGAAAGGTGGCCCCCACTTTGTGAGGCGTCCCCGTCGTTGGGAACGTTCTAATTGGTAGAACTTTCATCTTGTATTGAATTGATGTAAGTTTTCCTTAAACTCCTGCTGTCCTTCTGAAACAACTAAGAAGAAACCTGCTCCCTCGAGGTGAGAATAGGTCTTTGAAGACAATTTGATGTCTTCCCTTCACTATATTAACCACATCCAGCTCCTGGCCAGTATCATTCTGCTAAGTGGTCTGTGGGTTACACAGCATGCTGATTCCCCAACTTGGGAAGTTTTCTAGCTTTTATTAATGGCCATGAGCCATGCCTTTCTTCTCAGCCCTCAGCCTAGGGGTGGGTGGGGGAGGGTGTATAACCTTAATGCAGGATTTTATTACTTTCCAGCTACAATAGTTTTATCAAGTTTACTTAATCCTAGTCTGCCAATGCCTTTTTAAAACTTGGTCAACATTCTGTGTATTGGAGATCCTTCCTGACTATGTAATGTGCTCGTTTGAAAAGCTTACCTCAAAAAAGCACGCCTTTCAAGTAACCCACAATTTATTGATTTCAGTGTTGAACAGGCAGAACTGAGGGAAAAAACTGTAACCTACAAGATAATTGTTCAGTTTGACCTTTTTTTTTCCCTATATTTTCCACACAGATAAAATGAGGAAATAATGGGGGTCTCGATAAACATCACTGAATGAATGGCTTTGTCCAATACCTCTTTTCTTACCAGAGGCAGGAAGCGATGTTAAGCGTGTAGCTAATAAGTGGGTTTAAATAAAGAAAATGACAGCTTTGGCTTGTGAGAAAGGAACATAATGTGTATTTTAAAGAGATGTTACAGACAAAGAACAACATTACTCTGCAAAATCGAGTTTCTTTGCAGCAATTCATGTTTTGATAAAAAGCTGCTGCTTCTCTGAATGTTATTAATATTTCTGCTTTTTAGTCATCCTGAAAAATGATTGTGACGGCATCCAAACCCTGAGGTAGAACAAGCGAAGTAGTCCATATTGGAATAAATAGCCTGCTCCCAGTTGCCTTAAATTCCCTGCAACACCCAGAGAACCTGGGGAGCCGTACAATAGGATCTGGATTTAGTGTCCCATTTTTTTCTGTGCTCTATTTTTTTCCCTGTGAAAAAACTTCATAAATAATTGTGTAATGTCATTTAGGGCTACAACTGTCATGTTAGGGAATACAGGTTATATATTATCTCTACAAATGAATAACAGGAATTTCATAGCCTGTAGTTCTCTCCTGCTTTGGCAGCTAAGGGCTTATTTTCTGTGCTATCAGCACCAGAATCAGAGAAGGAAGGAAGAGAGGACGGAAGGTCAACTACAATTCAAAGACTAAAAAAATATTTTAATTATGACAACAATGAATGAATGAATGAATGAGTAAATAAATAAAAGAGTCAATGGTAAGAAACCCTGAACTTGAGTCTTTCACAGGGCACTTGGCGAGAAGAATCACACACAGTTGGTTCGGGGGCCATGTAAGTGCCACAAAACTCACCTGAAAGGAAAGAAGGAGGGTCATTCCTTTACCTACAACAGAAGAAATGATAAGATGCTGGGCCTGGGGGTAATTCAGGAGAGACAGAAGGTGGTGCTGTTCTGATTTCCAGGTAGGGTTCAGTTAGTGCCCATGAAACAAGAGGCCGCAGGGCTGTTACTGCTGGGAAAGATGCAGACGAGGTGCTTGACTGACTGAATTTGTTTGAGTCCGCCCTTTGACAGACCTCATCCCATTTTAGTCTCTGCTCCAGGAGCCGCGGAGTCTGCTGGCTCCTGACTGAGGCCTCCTTTGTTGGTGTGCCCTTTTTTCTTTTGCCTTTGAAGCTGTTTTGTTCACTCTTCAAGTTTGTTTTTGTTTTATTATAGAAGGCCTGTCACCCAAGAGAAGGAATTGACTTTATTATTCCTTTAGCTTTTGCTCAGAACCTTTCTTGTTTCTTGTTGGATTCTTTCTGGTCAATATCTGAACACCCTTCAATGTGAAAGAATTATGACAAACATAAGGAAGAAACAGAAAAAGCCAACTTTGTTTCATGGCTAGAACAAGGCAGACAATTTCATCTCTGATAAAATCTGACCGGAGGGCTCTATTCATACAAGTTTCTTTATTAAGCAAGTTACACAGTATCCACCGACTCCCAGGTCTTCAGGGCCTGACTGGTGTTGACATGATGGAGGTGTCTTCAGCTTACTCCATTCCAAGACCCACTGTCAGCCTCTGAATCCCAGTTTACTACTGGTCCTAACAATGGAAAAAGGATGGTGTCCATAACAATTACCATCCCATAGACAGCAACTAAAAGCAGGATGGGTCCCTACTCACTTTGCGACCCAAGTCTCATACCCAATCGATGAGCGGTAACTATCTTTGAATGAATGTCCAGGTGCCAGGGAGACAGGTTCTTATGCTCTAAAGTTTTTTTCAGATTTTCAATTTCTGCTCAAAAGAGTATTCTCTTTGCAGTGGAGACAGCACAGACTTGATTTGGATATAAAATACTGGGTGCTCTGAGTGACATTGAAGGAAGTGAGGGAGCTAGTCCTGCAGTATATGGAGGAAGACCATTTCCGGCAGAGGGAGAAGTACATGAAGCAAGAATGTGCTGTGCTGTTCGGAACCAGTGAGCAGGAGGAAGGACTGTAGCAAGGAGGGCAGAGAGGGAAGGTGGGGATGGTGCCAGAGGATGGCAATCCTTGCAGGCATGGTCAGCACTCTGAATTTTCTTCTGAGTTAAATGGAGCCAAGTAGCGCAATCTGGCTTACATATTAAATGAATCATGTTGGCTATTATATTGTGGGTAAGGACTAAGGGAGCAAAGATGAAAGCAAACCCCCGAGACCCATTTGGAAGTTAATGAAATGATCCAAGTAAGACAAGGTAGTGGCTTGGGCCAGATAGAGCGATAGGAGGGTGAGAAGATTTTAGAAGTAGATTCAATACGGTTTCAATAGGGGTTGAGTGCAAAATGTGAGTAAAAGGAGGATTCTGGCCGGAAGAAGGGGGTTGACATTTGCTGAGGTAGGAAAGCTTAAAGCGGAAGTGAGGTCATCAGGAGCTTGGTTTCGGGCATTTAAGGTTGAGATGCCTATTAATCATCAAAGTAGAGGTGTCAGGAGGGCAACTAGAAATCCGGGTCTGGAGTTCAGAAGACAGATCTGGGCTGGAGATCCAAGTTTGAGAGTTGGGACTGGAAGAGACCACTTAGTCCAGCCTGAGGAGGGAAAATGCTTGAGCACTGATGCTCTAGGGATCAGAGGATGAGAGGATCATAAAACCAGCAAAGAAGGCTGAGAAATGGAAGGCGTGATCACGTGTGTCAGATAGGTCGGGGCAGAGGAGCAGCTGGGTTTGGCAGAGTGGAGGATACTGAGAAGAGCAGTTTCAGTAGAGCAGGCTCAGGTGAGGACAGGAAAAGGGAAGGTGGAGGCTGCATGGATACTTCTTAGAGCGTGTAGCTTCTTAAAGAAGAATAGAAATTGAGCAGCACCACAAGGAGGATGTTGGGTCAAGGGAAGGAGCCTGTTTGCTTTGAGTAGAAGATGTCACAGCACTTTTTGAGGATGCTCCAGCAAAGCGGGGTGAGGGAGCAGAGTGGATGATGAACAGGACAGAACTTATTGTGAGCTACTGGATTGCCACCAGTTGAGCAGAAAAGAAGCTCACCTTTAGGAGGAAAACCATGGAGACAGGTGATGTACTTTTATTTTATTGTCAGATTTCAATGCTAATATGTCGTATTTTCTGAACTGAGTTCATGATAACCTGAGATACAGATGGTAACAAGAGCAAGATGTATGTTGTATTTTAAGAAACCGTTTCCAGAGTCAGGAGACAGGTGTGAACTAAAGATAAAATTAGACACCTTCAAATTTCTATTAACTTCGTCGCCAAAGAAATAACCATTATTAATTATATCTCAGTTATAAGACTACTAGATTTTTATTTAAGCCCCCCTTATGTGGATTTCATTGTAATTCAGGTTCAGATAAACTGCATTAGCCTTTGCAGGATGTGTGGAGAAGGGAGTGAGAGAGTATCACTGAACAAATGAAATTACAAAGGGGTTTTTAACGTCCTTTTATAGGACCATTTCCAAGCAGCCCTGTAATATCCAGGCAGGCTAATTGCAAATGATCCTGCTCTCTTCATCCAAGCTGGCCGCACTTTTTCAAACCCTTATCAGGAAAAATGAGAACTTTCCTAACAAGAAGTCAGTGGGGTTGATTTCTGGGGCATTTCACCAGAAATGAGTCTGCAGTGAGTAGTTTAAAGGCACAAGTGGCAACGACAACCACCTGGACCAACCCCAGGTGGTAATGAATAACATTAACTGACGTTCCTGTGGCACTTTGTGATGAACCAGGACATTTGTTAACACATTCTGGGATTCTGTTCATTCGGTGAACGCGTTTGACGGCCTACTGTGGTCCCAAGGTCCCAGGAATTTAGGTCCTAGAAGCTGTGAAAAAGTGGAGAACGTTACCTCTGTCAGGAAGCTTCCCATCATCTGCACAACCAACCACCCCGTGAAATATGTAGGCCAAGTCCTGTTATTATTCGTCTTTCGATGAAGACATCCTAAGGCTTAATTAAAACTGAGATTTAAATCACTTCTGTTCTAGGAATTGGGGCCCCAGGTGACATTTTATTACTTGTATTATATTTTCTTTCTCGAAACTTTTCAAAGCTCAGTACTTCAATACATTTTACCCTGAAATATTATCTTCTTAAGTATAATAAAATTCTGCAGTGGAAACTTCGGTCTTTAAAAATTTCTTACCCCAGCATTCAGCCTAATAACCACGCGTCTGGGAGTGCCATTTCATGTGACAAAGGCACCAGTTACAGCCGGTCCGCCCGAAGTCACTGCTGCACGAGCCTGCTAGATCCTTTACTGCCCGCAGGATTACTGGGATGTCGGGAATGTATCGGCTTTTTTTGAAAAACAGCCTTCATAACTAAAATATAATCAAACTCTTTTCTAAAAAAAGACTTTTTACCATTTGCACCAAGTCACATAAGTATTAGAAATAGTAGAGGTGTTACTTGGTCTAGAAGTTAAAGCATGCCTTATAGGTGAAAAATTGTCACTGTCACTTCTTTAAAAGAGACATAAGCCACCTGTGAGCTCTCTTCAGTGTATTTGACTGGAGATGGGTTTTTCTTCATGAGGAAATTTTTATATGAACTTTTCCCTCAACTCCCTGGTAAATTTCTATGACTGTTGGGAGATACATTCACATCACAGGATGCTCAGGGGGAATTTTCCTGTAAATACCGCACATTCGGAAGAGAAAAGTGCACCCTGGCCGGGGGTTACCCAGGGGTGGTGACCCTGCTCTGCCACGCTCAGCTACCAGTCTGTCCACGTAGCAGAGGTTGATGGTAGGGGAGGGCAGGGGACTGTCTGAGCCACTGTGGAAAGGAATGGGGCTTTTCCTACCTTCCATGGGAAGGGACAGAGCATGTCCCCACGTGCTCCAAGCCCAATGAGAAGACCTTCGTGAGGAACACTTATCCAGAGTGGGGGAGCCCCAAGAAGGAGAGACACATCGTTTTCCACAGTTGAACCTCAGGCAGCAGATGCACGTAGCACCAACCTGAGCTGAAGAATAGAGATGAGGAGGGAGATGCCCTGGCAGAGAGGAGAGCGGTCGCCAAGCAGCCTGCCCTGCGTGACGAGGATGTGTCTGTGTGCTGTGAGTGGGCATGTAGAGGGAGGCTGGGCTTCTGCCCTCTCCCCAGCATCCCACCCACAGTGCGTTCATGCATATGCTTGAGGAGGGCTCAGTGCAGGGAGCCAAGCTAGATCCAGATCTCACAAGTCAGGAACTGTGCAGTGGGGACAGCGCCCCTCCCCTGCAAAGCCCTCTGAAGAGCTCACATGGATACAGTCCAACCCGTGGCAGGGCTGTTCCTTCAAGAGGGCATCAGAGGCCAAGGTTGTGTTCCCCTGACAACCAGTGACAACCACCAGACACAACTCAGCCACTACCAGATAAGAAAAACACCCAGGTCCTTCTGTACTCTCCTCCCCAACTAAGCACATTGGAGGAGGTAGAGCTTGGGGTTGGGGACATCCAAAGTAACCATGACAGCCCAGGGTGTTTAAGCCCCAAGACTGGCCTATGGTGAGAGAGAGCAATGTTTGAATAGCATATGACCCTGGAGTTTTATACAAAGTGGATTCTTCAAGATGCAGAGTGACCAAGAAGTCATGCAGTCTTCCCAAAATGTCAGTTGGCCTGTGGCCCACCAGGGAAGGAAATGGCCCATGGAGGAGCAACGATGGGAAAACAGTAAGACTTCCAGGTATTTGAACCCCAGAGGACTCGAGACTGTTCCATGAACAGTAAAATAAGTTCTGTGTAACTGGAGAGTCCCTCTGCCCTCTGGTGAGGTCAGCAGCAAGCTGGCACTCCCTCCTAGCTATCCCTGTGGGCTGACGTGTTATGACACTCCCTGCGTGACCTAAGCAAGCCTCTTCACCTCTCTGAATGTCAGTGTCTTCCTCTGTCAGACGACAGGTGGTCCCTGCATTACTTTTAGCACTAAAAGTCTGTGGACTTTAATGTAGAAGAGTTAGCTCAGAGCTGTGGGTGAGGATGCAGAAAAAGTCAAGGGTGTCCTGGGAGTCTGTCTGTGCCTGTTAGGATGGTATTCCCACAAAAGCATGGAGTTAGTCTATTTAATTCAGGTGGCAGCTGTTGGAGCTGAGGCTGGGGCAATAATGGGCCCAAGACTGAGCTTGCTAGAGATTTCATTTTTGGAAAGTAGGAAAAGGAAGATGCCCCTGTGGAGGAAATAGCAGGAAGTTTAGAGAGGGACCTGGGAAGAGCAGAGCTGGTTTAAGTGGAAGGTGGTTGGAGGTGCCTTTTGGTTGGACCCTCGGGATCTTCCTTGCTTAATAGAATGCCTGTAACCTGACAATCTGTCCCCAAAAAGCCATCCAGATGACAGGAGGGATAGAAAGCAAAGATGTAGGTGTGTGTGTGGAGATGCCATCGTAACTGGAGAGAGATGTTAAATTTCTGGTGAGCGTTTGTGGGAGGGTGGAGGTGAGGGAAACATTTAGCCAGGGAGAGGCTTTCTTCTCCTTTAGTCGTTTGCCGATGACATAGTTCTTTGCTGGGTTTCCAAGCCGTATCGCGCGTGTGTTTCCATCTCCCTCCTGCACTGATCTCTGCACTGTCTGCTCATGAATTCTCGGGATGTTCACAGTGCTCGCTGAATACGTTTAGGCGCTCTGCCATTTTCTGATTCAATTTCACGGTGCCTTTTAGCATGATAGAATTCAGGAAAAGAACTCTGTAAAGGTCAGCCAGGAGCCTAGTCAGTTTATTTGGTGGTTTCTACTCTAACTCCTGGGAGGAGGCATTGCTTGGTTTGGCATTTGGTCCTAAGCAGACCTTATTGCCTCCTAATAATTGTTAGTTATGAGATTGGTAGTGGCGTGGTGGGAGAGCGAAGGACGGAGCTGATTCATGAGACGCACCACTGCTGTTCCCCAAAGTTTCTACTTGAATAGCAGAGCTGAGCTTCCCCCACCCTGATGCGGCCTCCTTCCCGCCACCTCTGCCCCCACACACTCTCACTGCTGGGTGGCAAGCTGACACTTCTCCCCTTGTTAGCCACAGAGTTTTGCCCTTGAGAACTCGGGAGGGAAAAATATCCCCTAGGTTTATCAAATGGAGCAGTGACTAAATTACAAAAGTCATTTCACTGCATAGCTTGCTTGCGGTCATTTGAAGATAAGAAAATAAAGATGTTTGACCTGTGTTAAAGGTTTTTTTCCCATCTTTCCTGAAAATATTGATCCTCTGAAATGAATGATGTGAAGAGGGAAGCTATTTCTATCCTCTTTGGCAGATATAAACCACGGCTTGCTTTTCCCGGCACGATCGGTAATTTCCATGATATGAAGCTAATACACAAATGGCCTTTGTTTTTTTTCTTTCTAGCCAACCCAAAATGTTCTTAAGCAAAAGAATGGCTTGGAAGTCCCTTACTAAACCTTTGGGCAGTTTTTGAGCTTTTTTTTGTTTTTTTAAGAAATGTGATTCTTTGCTTTTTGTTACTTTCCTCTTTCCCTTCCTCGATGCTACCTTGGTAGCTGCCATGTTTTAAATATTGACAAGATGAGATAGTTTTCTGTTTATATCAGCAGTCGTCTGTCTGTGAGATTTGGACCAATCAGAACGCTGGATTTCCTTTCTCAGCCATCCACCAGGTTCATAATGTAAGGTTACAAATGGTTATTTGCTTGTGCTGACCTTGCGCTATGTAATGTGTTGCCAAGTGTTGTCGGTGGCCGTAGGGGCTATGTCCTGGCAAAGCAGGAGACTTGTGATGTCCAATGACTCCTGAGACTATGTGTGTGTGTGTGTCTATTATACTTCATTCACTGTGCCTTGTGACCAGTTGATGTGCAGACATTGTCCTAAAAACGAGAAACGTACTTGGTTTTGAAGTGTACAGTTCAAATCTGTCCCACGTGAGTTTGGGCTTTCATCCCCGATGTCTGTTTCACTTGCTTTTACAGGAAGAAGGAAAAGGGTAAATTGATATATATGTATGCACATGTATATATCCATGTGTTTCTTCCCCGTTTTGTACTTCCCCATGTCGATGGGCTATTCAACGCATTGCGTCTAACAGTTCTCAAAGGTCCATGCGCTTTTCTCATGAGAAATATTTGCGTGTGATTTGCATGATGGACTGCACAAATTTCATGCAAAGGTGGCAGGGGTGTAGCCAAGAGAGGCACTGTCACAGCTGAAAGTGGTTCTCAGCCTTTTTCTCTCGGACACACCGAGCTGGTCTTCGGAACCTGCATGAAATCACGACTCCTTTTCCTCCAAGCTGTTTAATAGTATACAAATGTTCACATTTCGTGTCCACTGACTTTTAAAAAAATTCATTCGTGTTTGGAAACTAAACATTTTAATGTTTGGGAATTTTCCATTTTGTAGTTTAAAAACAGTCCTATTTTCACATCCTGTTAAATTTTTCCCGTTGGACAGCCTCCTGTCGGAGAGGCTGAGGCATTTGGTTGAGAATCACTAAGCAGAGCTTCGGGGCAGCATGCAGCGGGCCGCCCTCGGGGTGCCACCTCAGGCATGCCCCTCCCCCTGTGCATGGGACTTCTGGCTCTTGGGGACCCTGGGCTCCGTCCACTGCCTGCTGCTGGTGCTCTGTGATCCGGCGGTTTCTCCTGAACCTGGAAATGCTACAGCGTGCTTTTCATGTTCGGAAGGAGCCTTCGCTACTCTTTATTATGGAAAGAAACAAGCGCATTAGAACCGACTGCATTTGACCAAACTAGCATTCTTTACGCGTGAAGATTTGTTAAAGGACTAAGGCGGCATCCTGCTTTTGTGCGTGCGTAAGTGTCCGAGGAGGCTTTTCCTTACGTTCACACCCCAATACCCATATACATATTCATAAGCGGAGAGCTGTATGTAGCAGGCTTCGAAGCCTCAGAGATAACCGAAAGTAAATGTAATCCCATAAATCTTCTGGCTGATTGTTTGGAGAGCCCATCTCTGATATTTGTCAGAATTATTGAAAATGAAACCTTAAAATAACAACTGTCATTTAAAATCACTTTAGTTTTTCATCAAGTGTTCTGAAGAAATGGGAAGTAATGTTTGTTAATATTCAGATCTAAATATTACAAGCAGGTAGGTGAGATCAGTTCCTAGTAGAAAAGAATTAAAAGCCTCAGTTTTAAAAGAGCAATTAAATTCTAATTGTGAAAAAATGTTTAAAAAATAATAGAAGGCTTGGATAACACCATGCCTTCCTGTTCATGTTAGAAAGCTAAGTCAGAAGCATGGCTTTCATTTACTGACATCCTTAAGATGTAAACGTTTCCTCAAGAAGAACACGGGAATATAAACAATGTTCCCCTTCGTTTTCTCAGAGCACGTAGGATATGTGGCATCTTCAGTCTCCCTTTTGCGGGGGAAGGCTGTACAACACAGTGTTTCAGCACCCGCCTTAGGTATCCAGTGCATATGGACCAAAGCCACGCAGCTTCACTGCCTTCGGAAATCACGCACAGTTAAAGAGCTGCGTTTTGGACTCTGCTATTTGATAAAAATTAGTCTATAGAGTTTTGTGAGTTTTTGTCTGTGCTATCGCTAAATTCAGCTCATAGTTTTATATTTTTCGGCTGGTGGTATAAGAGACATTTAATTTAATTACATCATACTAGGTATGACCCAATTATAATCCTCCCAACTCAGCCAGACTGTGAATTTCTGGTGGGCTGTTGGTAAATACCTATTACACAGAATCAATTCTCCATTTAAAACTCTAATCTCAAGTTATATTTTGTCTTTATAGCAGAAGATTAATTTTTATTTGAGTTTGAAGGGATAGTTAATAAAGTACATTTTCCTCTGTTTAATTGATATAGCCTAAAGGCAATAAATACCTACATACCAAGTAAATGAGGTTTTAAGCCATGACCAAATTAGTGAGATCATTCAGTACGAGAACCTACAGGAAAAGCTCTCTCTAAGTATTTTAAGCTCTAAAGAGATAGCCTGAACACATTTAATAAGAGTGGTTTGAATCATTTTAATTTTATTTCTGTAATTACTTAAGCTTTTTAAAGAGTACTGTCAGTCATTATTTGAAATATGACAGAATTTACCCCAAGCATTTCCTATTTTACTTTTCTATTCTAATATTATTGTTGCACTGTACCCATGTTTAGATCTTTTTTTTTATTAAAGATAAGAATTTATTATAAATCATTTTCTGAGGCAAAAGGCCTTTGAGGTCCGTTGCTTTTATTTTACATTTAATAAACATTGTTAACTGAAAGATGAATAATTTTTTAAAGCGTAACTGAAAAAATATACGTATTATCTGGCTATGAATGCACTGTTTAACAGAAGCTAATAGTGGGCTTCACCGTCTGAGTTTGTTGCGTATATAAGGCAAAACCCCCTGCAGTCACTGCTCTACCTACCGTGCTCCTCCCAGCTCGTTCCTGCTGTGATTCAGCCTCCAAGAGGACTGCGACCTAAAGCAACCTTGCTCTCTGAAAGCTTTTGTTTTTATTGTCAGCCAGCCAGGTGAGGATGAATCCCGCCTGCGGGCCAAGGCCACAGGTGCCCTTTACAACAGTGCGATACCAAGTCCACCCATTCCTGAGAAATTAGTTCCGAAGAGAAAACTCGACACCTAAGCTGAGTCTTCTAAGTATTCTTAGATCTCAGATTTAAAACAGACAAGTTGATGAATATCCAGGAAGAAAATACATATAGTTCCTTATCAATTCAGTCTTAAGAATCCCTCTATTTGAAAACGAATTTCTGGAAATAGCACCAAGTATAACAAAATTCAGTTTCTATTTCCAGAAAGGAAGATTCAGCCACAGTAGGGAGTTTTAAAATGTTTGGACTGGAGCCATGTTTCAAGGCCAGAAAGAAAATGAAGTAAAGATTATATTTCTCTTCCTTATAATTATCTCCCCCAAACGCAAAGAGGAGGTCCTGCCGAGTCATTCTGGATTCAAAGCCAGTGGTTTGTGATTCCCGGACAAAGTGGAATCACAGGAGAGCAGATGATGATGTCGGCCAAATAGAGTGAAAGGGATGCACCACTCATTGCTCGAAAGTGGTTATCTCATACGAGATCGGGGTGATTTCCAGACGGAGGTGGTACGTGCTGTGGCCTGTTATTCCCAAAATGGCTGCTACAACTTATGTTGGGTGATGTAAATACTTGGATCAGCATTTGGCTATAGTTCTGCTTTCAGGGTATGGAGCTCACATGGAAGTTTAAATTAAAGTGCCTGAGTTCATTAAACGATTAGAGAATGAGTTTGCATATGATTTGCATGCTTAATATACTAACACCTGAAATGTCCCCACGACCCCGGCTTCGCCCCACCCATCGCTCGTCCTGCAACCCCTGGTGCCCCAGCTCCTGCCGTGTCTGTTTAGGCTGTTGTGAAAACTGCCCATTGAGCTCGGCCAAGATACCGCAGCTAAATCATGCCAGGGCCGACATGAAGATCCGATGCTTGGTTTGAGTTGTCACCTCAGCAGACACTGGATCGAAGGACATTTTGATGTCAACGAACTCCTCTGTATCATTCCACGGAGTTGCGTGCAAACTTCTGTTGTTCTGTTAACGGTGTCACCTGTGACTTAAATGTGAAATGCCTGTTCGCTATGTTGTTGTTGCTCTATGGGGAAGGGGTGGGGGGCAGAGGTAAGAGGTGAGTTGCTGGGTGTAGGGAGTGCTTTTCACTAAGGACACACAGCTGCATGTTTCCACAGTTGTAGCAATTATCACTCAAAGGTTATTACACTCAGCTTCAAAATAATATCGAAGCCCACATAACCTACATTTTGAATCTTATACAAGATTTTTATAGAGCAGGTCATAGCTAGTGGAAATGAAGACTGGAGAAATAATAAAGATCCACATGTTCAAGAAAGAAAGAAAAGATCAAAGTAGGAAGTCAGAGGAAAACTTAATCCTAAAATTAATTGTGGTCACTTATTGCTTTTACATAATGAACATTCATGTAACCAGAAAGAGAAAACTCAAAAATGAGTCAGGAATAGATCATCAAACAGACAAAAATGCTAAAATAGACCCCCCAGGTGAAGTCATAACAGTATCCACAGACGAGGGATAGAAGAACCACACCAAAGGCAAGTAAACGAGCAGCTAGAAGAAAACTGACACAGAGTAGCTCAGCCCAGAGCAGGAGAGAGGACAGGGCATCTGAGGAGCCAGGGAAATGGCATGATACTTCAGGGAAAAGCCTCAGGCTCTCTGCCTCTATGGAAAGGACTGTGCATTCCCAAGGTGCTCTAGAACTTTCTTCTGGTTTTTCAAAGCCAGTTAGAAACTTACAAAAGGCCAAGTCTCTGCCTGACACTTTCCAGCCCTGGCAGCCACCTTATAGGCCACCTAACGTAAGCTCAAAGTCCACAGAGAGAATCGGGATCCTTGTCCTCTTCCCCAAACACACATCCTATTTACACTGCTCCTAGAGAATTGTGATTATTAACCTTTCAGGATTTCTAGTTTCTTTCAGAGAATTTAGTGGAAGCTATGGACTTCCTTTCCCCTTCAAAACAAACACCTACATCCCAAATTTTACATTGTTATCCCAGTTACCTTGAAAATCCTACTTAAGGAATTCTACAGTGTCCTCCCATTTATTAGCACTTCTATGGAACTTGGTCTCTAGCCAAGGTTTTGCTTGGTTTGGGAGCTCATGAGACCTTTTTATATTCTTTCGACTCCTAAGAAAGGTAATTTCTCATAATTCTGTAAAACCAGCCAAATCCAGGTTAGAAAAGAATGGCTCTGGAAAACTGCCTGCTGTCTAGTTTTGATTATCTCTGTTTGAGAACGAAGAACTGAATTTTGAAAAATCAGAATTTTGACCAGGGAAAAGAATAAGGGCTTTCCCCTGTGTGATCCTGAAATCAGACTGGAGTCCAGAAAAGACCTGCCAGCACAAGCCTTTGACCTTGCAGACCTCACACTGAGCTGTCGTAGGGGCAGGCCTCGTTTGCACTCCGCTTCATTGCGCTTCATTCACGGATATGGCGTTTTCTACAAGTGGAAGGAGAGCCCTCCCCACCAGCAAAAATAGAATGACCTCTTTATTGTCATACTTGATTGCAGTGGTCTGGAATTGAACCTGCAGTATCTCCAAGGTGTGCAATACCTTGGCAATACCTGTAGCAATAAAACAAGTTGAGGCTAACCTTGTGGAAGAGATAAAGGGGGCACATATGTTATGTGCTTGCATGTGTGAGTCAGGATCCTCAACTACATGCATATGCACATGTGACCAAACGTGGTATTTTAATGTTTGGCCTCCATTTGTGCTTTAGGCTTTCTGAAGAAGGTAGCTGAAATAACTTCAGTGGCATTGTACCAAGGCAGATGAATTCAGATGAGGAAAACTAATTGTCTCCCATTAGTAAATCTTCCTTCTAAAATGTTATGTAGTATAACACACTGCCTTTTCTCCAGAGATCAAATTATTCATAGGACATGATACGCGTCATGTCTGGGAACTGAAATTTATGGAACAGAGTACAGGGTCCGGCACAAATGACACCCCTTTTTATTACAAAATCTTTTATTACAAAATCATAAGCATGTAATTCTATAACATAATAATATCACAGTCAAGCACACCATATGACATTTTAGGCAAAATGTTCAAATTAAAACTATAAATTATTACGCCCATATAATTACCCATTCAACCACACTCAAGCAGGCGTTACTTCTGCCGGATCCTGTGTTCCGCATATAAAAGCAATTCAAACTAAAAATTTCACGGTCAAGTTTAAACATGTAGAAAATTCTCTCAATGATCGGATGTTCTTTTCTCTTGTAACACAAAAGTATGAAATAGTAAATTGTTATGAATATCTTAACTACATTTTTTAATTACTTAGGTTAGAGTATCATTCTAAAAAGAGAATAATTCAACTTCTTTCACACCGCAAAAAAAGTCACTCGGCTTGGGGGAACAGGCTAATGCATATAAAACTGTAAAAAGTGAAAGTATCCATAAACACATAATACACACAAATGCATTGGCACATTTACAGCACATGTGGATAAGAGAACTCAGGCTAGCTGCAGGGAATGAACTTGGCCAACTGCTCATGTTGCCTCTAGAATAAATGTGGTTTTCAGACAGGAGACTGGGGAGAGCCTTCAATCACCTTGCGGCCCCCAAATGAAGCTACGGCCTCCACTCCGGTCCAGTACTGGCAGCACCACCCAGAAAAGCTCATCTTCCAGTCGTGCGACTACAAGGCCTTTGTGAGTTACCTTGACTGGGAGTCTGGGGAGGAGTGGGTTAGAGGGTGTGCTTCTGGCGTCATTACTTTTCTACTGAAACTGTGCCAAAATGCCCATCTTACTGAAATGTTCTCCCCTTCTATTTTTTTTTTAAAGTAGCCTTCTCTCCACAGAGGAAGTCCAAATAAATAGAGCTTTATGACCCTTTTAATCTTAAAAGCTTAAGATCTGTTTTCCTTTCTTATATAGCTGTGTATTTTAAATGAAATGTCATGAAATGAAGTCTTAACATGGAAATGAGTGTAAACATCCTTATGAATATAGCACTGTAGACATCTCTATTCACCAGGGGTCTCCAAACGTTGGGCCTACCCCCTTATCTGAATCCCAGATTATTTTCCTTGTTATCAGCAGGATTCTATTACTAGGTATTATTTTTTTTAACAGGACAGGGAGTCAAGCTTAGCTGAGAATTGTGAGTAATATGAACAGGTAAATGTTCAAAAAAATACCACAGTTTTTGGGGCAGTGGTTGCCATGACTACAGCAGGAACAGCCGCTGAACTTCTGCAGTGCATAGAAACTGCCTCTCTTGAGTGTTTCTATCAGGACAGACATTCCCGATATCTTAAAAGATAAGGGTTTCACCAGCATCATTTTCCTTAATTAAGATGTGGGCGTTCTGGTTATTTCATAGCAATTTAGGTCTTTTATTTTTTTTCATTTTGTGTTATCCATACCTCTTTTACTGCTTACTCATCTTGAAGCATGGGATCTGTCTCAATAGCCACCTCCCGAAATCTGCAGGATGGAACACCCCCTCCTTCCTGCAAAGCTCAACCACCAGGTCCCTGAGCTGCTGTGAACAGGCCTTTGCCACTGTGCCCTGCCCCTCCTCTTCTGGTTGGGGACCCCCAGGTTTACAGGACTGATGGACAAGCCTGTTTGCATAGAGTGCCAGGGTCCCTCAGTCATGTCAGGAAAATAATTGTTTTAATTCACTTGCTTAAAAAAAAAAAAAAGCACACATAGAGCTATTTTTATTTATTTTTTTGAAGGAAGTCAGAGAAGGAAAAATGACAGTTGGAAGCAACCCTACTGAAGCTTCAGAAAGTTGAGAAGGAGTCCATTGATAGAAAGGCAAAATAGACACTTGGCTAAAAACTGTTTGCCCCAGCCAGAACCTGGAGCGTGAGTGGCATTTGGCGCTAAGGCAGTGTCGGATCCCACCCCTCCTAGCAGACAAGTGGTTGGTGATGCCCAGGAGGAAAGTGTCTCAGCCCTCTCAAACCCCATTCAGCCCTCCATTGTTGGTGTGCACCAGGGACCGGGCTCCCTCCGCTGGGGGACAACTGAGCTCCCTCCCCTCACGCTCCCATCCCCTTCTCAGGTGGATCAGCCATCATAGGGCACACAGCTGTGAAGGAAAAGGGTCCAGAATGGCATATCCGCCTCAGAACAGCAGCCTAATGTTAATTACTTGCGCAGCCAACTAAGCCCGAATGGGGAGCCTGTTGCTCAGTTTCTCAGCTGTCTTATACAACCCTGTAATTACATAGATGGCAGCGTGATTTATTTTTGCAGACATTGCTGCCTCAAAAAAAAAATAAAAACAGGGACAACATTTTTAGATGCCCCCATTTTGCAGTTAAATATGATTTGAAAGATGGTGTCTTTAGAAAATGCTGCAGTTTTATTTTAAAGAGCAATTTACAGCTTTCAGAACCGTGGTTGACTTTGCTGTGTTCTCTCTACAGGCGTGTGTGTTTGTTAGGTTTAGTTACTGTTCGTTTTTTTTTTTTTAAAGTTGTGCACCAACTTACAGCCAGGAAACCTAGCCAGGGATACTTTCACAATGTGTTTTTAAATTGCTACTCATGTTTATACTTATAAATCGTTGAATTTTTCTGTATTTTAGTATTTAGGTTCTATGCTGATAAAAGAGCTCAGGGGGACAGAATCAACCCAAGATGCCTGTGCAAAAATGCGGGTAAGTTTGCCAAACAATTTTATTTCTAGTCGCTGCAATACTAAATACTGGGTATGGATGCAAATTGCCGCTTTTCAAATTACTGCTTTCTTCATCTGTTGGTCTGCTGAATCACACTGGTGTTACATGAGAAGGTGTTTGGGCTTTGTTCCTGTTTCTACTTGATCTTATCTCGCTGGAGTTCGAGTTGATGTCTTTTTGATATATTTAGACCATATTACATTTACTTTTATTTTTAAAGATCTGAAATGAATTGTAGGTACATGGATTGCTCTCCAGATGAGAAGAACGATCTTTGGGTTATTACCAGGAAATGTTCTAAGCACCATTTGACAGTCTATGCACTGAATATTTCTGGAAAGACTGCCAATTAACCAAAATTTATCAAATGCAGGAGTGCTGAGAGCGTACTACATAAAGCTGATATTCTTTATGAAGCTTCCTAATCATTCTTTTTTTAGTATTAGAAACACATGCGACTCAGAGTTGAATCGCAGCACAATGGTTCATGTTGACAAAAAGGGCTGCCTGCTCTGGACTTCTGTGGTTGGCGGCTGCTGGAGTCCG